>JAPYYV010003899.1:0-17503 GCA_030522625.1 Copidosoma aretas
ACCAAAAAAAAAAAAAAAAAAAAAAAAAAAAAAAAAAACTCAAGAAGCGGCTCGAGATTAGCTCGAGCTGGGCTTGCTCGCTCCCTTGGGTTCAGCAGCTCTAGGTGCGTAGAGCACTAGGTGAGGGATAGTGCTGTGTCCTCCCTTACCCAACGTAGAAGCCAGGGAAGCCAAGTAGCCATAACAGGACAACTGCGGCCGAGGCCCCACTCTACTACGCGCGGCTACAGCTGACAACCTGGACTTCTTTACGCCAGACGAGGGGGCACCTTCGAACCAGCTAGAACATAACACACCGCTCGAAGCATCACCCTGCAGTAAAGCCCGGGATTCATTCGCAGCCTGTCCCGTGCAACTAACCCTATTTGAGGAAATTGCGGCCGAGGTCTCGACGTTGAATGGTTATTCCTGCTCCAGCAGTCCTGGGAACCCGTCATATATCAAAACTACACACAAGAGCCAGAGATGTTATTATTTGTACTATAGAGTGCCAAATTTTAAAAATACAGAATGCCTTAAAACTTTTATCATCCACATAAGATCGATAAAAACTTGATACTTAGAAAATTTTTTTATTACAAATGCAGAGATTACAAGTCATAAAATTGGACTTAACAATGTACAAGAATATAATTGACAACTATTTATACACTCGAGTCAAGATTTATTTTAAAAAAACTTATTACTATAAATTTAAATTCAAAAGGTATATATCTTCTTTTAATTATTTTTTATATCAACCATCAGTATTAACAAATTTTTTCACGTAATATATTGAACCTAAGAAGTTGATTTCATCTAATTCGATTACAATCTGTTGATGTTCACTAGTTGCACGTAGTTAGACAAACAAGCGTTTGCTTTTTAAACATGTTGCAGCGAAAAAATATCGTTTTATACATTATGACTGTGCAAACAAATAAATAGCAAAATCTAAAAGTACAACAATTACAAGGAATCACATCTGTTAAATTAACAAAGCAATTTAAATTTTAACCGTCCTCACGTGCTTTTATGTGTGCGTGTGTGTGTCTCTCATAGCACCCTATTTCCGATATTTACTTAAACCATTTACTGCAGTCTCTCTATATTTTTTCTCCTGCTGATTCTTTCTTTCCTATTTCTTTTTACGTATAGGTAATTATAAGTATGTATATTTCAAAGCTTCTAAGACTCTAGAATAAATTGTATCAACGTAATTTTTTTTAAAGTCATTTATAGACAAAGATAATAAAATAACAGAAACATCGCTATCTTAAAAATTTCTATGCAAGGTCGGAAGTAAAAAATATTGACTGACACGTCCCATTTTCGGGCTAATGCCTTTTTTAGTTCGGGGAAAAATTGATCACCTTTGTGGTCATTCATACTTTGGAAAAATGCTTTAATCATCAAAATGCTGGATTTGAGGAAAAACTGAAAAACAAATTTTAAAGAAACCTTAGCCACGATCTGCCATTACTTTTATCAAATAATTACCAAAAAAATTACGTTTATCCAACAAAAAAATTACTATTTCTTCAGTATCTCCCTATATCACAGGCTGTTTCTTTTTTGCACTTTTGGTTTCGAACTCGATTGAACTAATTTTGTATAGGTCTGTTTATAATTTTGTTCTCTCTCTAACATGACTTAAATTGTGTGCTGGTACAGATCATTTTCCAGCAGAAAGACGAATGAAACTTATTAACTTTCTCATGTAACGTACAGATACTCTAGTATTGGTATGGAAGTAATTCAAGCTTTTCAAAATAACATAAACTTTGGCCCTGATTTCTATCAAGAATACAGACTTCCTCCGTGCACCAGTGCTTAATGCCATGAAATCGTTGTGGTCAGACTTACTTTACTCCGTAAAAATGTTGAATGCTACTCGCTCTTTCTCCGTAGCTGGTAGTTGGCTAACTATTTTCATCACATTACTTTTGATTGCATTATCACGCCTAGTGTAAACGCGTTTTTTACCCTTGTTAATCTCGCTCTTACACACTTTACACAGTTTTATTACGTATAAATCAGTTGATCTACAAGTGCTCTTGTTGACTGGAGGTAGTGAAATTGTTGTTGATTTTTTTAAACCGTATAATCCATTCGAGGCATAAATTTCTATATAAATATCTTTTTTCACGCAAGGAAGCACTTTATCATGTCCCTTGAATCTACCAGTCAAACATATGTAGCAGTTACTGACATGAGTTGTGGATTCTTGGGCTCGTGTATTTTTTTGAAGAAGCATATCTTGATAGTTTCGTATCATTGGTAAGGGCCTTCTTCTTTCTTCTTTTTTGTATTTCGCCAAAGTCTGACGACAAGTTGAACATATACTAAATAGAAATTTTTCATCCTGTGTATTGTAACTTTTACAAATAAATTTTTTGATTAATTGTTTATGACGTTCTGTCAATCTGAAGATATCGATTTTTTTCCAACAACGATTTTTTTCCCACATGATCCACAAATGGTTTTTTTATTTTCAGCTTGCGTAAATGCATGGTCTGGTTTAGTTGGAATTATAGAACTTGTAATCAGAACAACAAGACAGAACGAAGGTTACCAGAACACTTCACACAAAACTATTAATTATTGACACTTACACAAACTAACTCATTATCACAAACTATGGCAAACAAAAAAAAACAATTCATTTGATGGGAGCTTTTTAATAAAATTTTCAAATAACAAAAGCAGCAGTGAAAGAAAATGTTTTCTCTGCTGGTAAAAGAGACACTGGAACTCGAAAAACTGACTGGGTAGAAAATTTTTGTGTGTTCATATAGCATGTATAGCAAGTTTCAACGTGTTTGTAAACAAACTTAAAACTCCCCGAGTATCAGATAATTAATGTGTCTGCATCAATGCTTGATATTTCCTATGAACTGAAAATTTCGAGTAGCACGTACTCTTTATTAAAGAAACAAGTTAGAAATTATATTCTTCGTGATGTAATATTCACAGCGGAAATACTGTATTTTTCAAAGCCTTTAGATAATTCATCTTAGTTCTTGCTTGGTATCGTTTGTTGTTTTGGCATATAACAAAAACAATTACGAAAACGATATTCTACTTTTGTGACTATGAGGTCAAATCTACAAAAGTTGAAAGATGCTGTAGTGGAATTTTCATCAGGTCATGTTTAAAATTGATATATATTTATACACAAATTTAATAATTGATCCCACAATGTATGAAAAGTTCCAGATGTCTGTATAAATACTCATTTATAGACAATTATTCATGTTTAATTATGTATGCATTGGTTCGTTCATCAATCTGTAGTTTATTTGCGTTTTTTTTAAATTTTTTTATTTTGGGACCACAAGTACGATCACGTTCCCGTCGTTGGTACCAGGTCAAAAGCTTACTGGTACATTTCGACTTCAAATCATATGGTGTTCAAGTAACTCGATCAAAGAACGACAAAAAGCAAGCTGCAAAATATTTATGGATTTTTAAAAATTTGTTTACAAGTGATTTAAAACTTAAGTCTTCTCCCGTTGATTTTTCGAGAAAAGGGTCAGCTTTGATTTCCTAAAAAACTTTTTTTAAGCGGTATAAGGCATTACGAAAACATCCGATTGGTACTTGTAAGCGCCAAATTTGACGTACTTGTTTGCGCTAAAAAAACACCGTGATCTGGATGTTACACTCTCCTGGACAGCAGTGTATAACTATCTTTTAAAACTGATATGCAGCCCTATCTCATCTGCGCAGACAAAGCCACTCAAGTACTGGTGAGTCATGTGTCTTCTGAGTCGATACTCTAGTCATTCTATATCTGGTGTACTGTATGCAATAGAAGTTGAAACGAAACCAAAACAACATTTTTATATACTGTTTTAGTAAGTCTCGTCTGCTAAAATCGCACTGCCGGCATGAGCACCTCTAAAGTGCATGTTAGTGATTTTCGCAGACGAGACCTACCAAAAAAATAAATCAAAATACTGTTTTGGATTCGTTGCGACTACTACTGCATGTACTGCTAAAATAGCTTGGGTATGATCAGGCAGAGTGAATTAGGATTTTTTTAGTGTACGAGACTATGGAAGTATTACCGTATCTCTGCGGCATACTCTTTAACAGAAGTTTTGCCGTACGTGCAAAGGCGTGATTACATTATTATCTGCCTGTTGGACTCATTCTTGCGATGTACTGAGCCGAAATATTTGTATAATAACTACACATTCTTTTTTAGATATCGCTGGATATAAACATTGCTATGGATTAAAATTTTACATCGCTAAGGTGCCACCGATTTTGATAAAGGTTTATTTATTAATCAAGCGAGCAATATGTGGAATCAACTTTTTGCAAAAATACGGGCAAATTATACTACGCATACGTCGTAAATTAAACTCTTAAAATATCTACGTGAAATAACAACTCAGTTGAGTATTTATTTTCTACTTTTATGCCTCACGCTGCGCGAATTTTCTTTTCATATTTTTGTCTAACATTGTAATGTTACTGCACTTACACTTTAGTAGGAGGACTTTACCCCCATGCACGCTTCACTGACACTTGAAAATTATTTAATTAACCGATTTCCATATTACCTTGGAGGTATCACGATGGCACGATGGAGTCTTCTCCCTAAATATTTAAGTTACTTAGTTATACTAATTAATGTGTATAATTTTATGATATAATAATACTATACAAAATTATTTTAAATATACATTTCGTTATTCAAAATCTGAACCGTGGTCCTCACTAACAGGCCTGCATACCACACGAAGACAAAAATCTCTTGTCCTACATCTTTATTAAAACAAATCGCTCAATTTAATAAAGATATTCTTATGTTTGCGAAGTTTAAGCTCCGTGTACAACGTACACTAAAAAAATTTTGAATCAAATAATGATATATTGTAACATAAAATAAAAATTATAGTACACTTACTAAGAAGTGTTTAATTTAAAAATATTTCAAAAATTAAAACATGAAATATGTATCATATAAGCAGTCATTTAATTTTTTCAAAGTACGTAATAAAATTGTATTAGTCTAATATAATTTCAAGATTTTGTTTGATCACGTCATACAACAGTTGATAATGACAATGTTTTCTATAATCATAGTTTTTTTGCAATGTACAATTGTTTGGACTTACTATGAAAGTTAGTGCGTGAAAAAATACTTTATCAGCAAAGAAGGATTCGATCCATGTTTAAAAATATTTAAAACTTTCTGAAAATTTTTACAATAATATGTTAAAATTTTTTATGTTTAAAATTGATCTACTAATAAGAAAAGTAGTATTCTACTTCAAAGATATCAGGCTATACTATTTTTCCATTTTATTTAAGTTCAACAACTTGTTCTCAATAGTAAATGAAGAAAACTTTGAGACGTACTACTGTCAAAAAATTTTGTTTACAAAGACTTTTTTTTAATGATAACCTAGTGAATTCATATCATGAGAACCACAAGAATTAATTTTATAATTCTTTGTCATCAGGAATCTCAGCTCAGACAAATTAACCTATATTTTTTTAGATTTCTGAATTTTTTTATTCTGTCCTTCAAGGTATAGATCAGATCGAGGGCCCGCACGGAAAGTAACACTGGCTCAAAAATTTCTCTTGAAAACTAGTTAGTTCAGACTTTTTAAAAAACCTTCCATGTAGTTTGATTTTTCTCGAAAAGCAGCACTGCAGACAGTACAGTAAGATTTATCTTGAAGTACAGCATCGCTGTCAGATTCCTCGCGATGAGTAGCACCAGAATAAGATTTTTCTCTAAGTATAGCTCCGTTACGGGGCCTTTATTAATTATGTAAGCACAATTTTGACTAACTTTGACCCCCTCCACCCCTATAAAAGGACGCAAAATATCTCTTGAACCTCTTCACCCCCTTGGTCCGTGAGAATTTAGGTAGTGTTTCCCTGAAAAGTTTCAAATGGTTGATGCAATATCATTAAAAAGGTTCTACGTACTAAAAAACGTTTAAATTTTGTATTGGTCGAATGTTTTTTTTTTCTTACTAATTATTATAATTAATAAATAATTATTTAATCTTTGGAAAATCCGTATTATAATTACTTAAAAATAAGATTCGAGATCATTTTCAAGTAAGGAAACAAATGAGTCGAAAATTACAAACAAGTAATTCTTTGGACAAAAAGCGACTAGATTTTAAAAAATCAGTATTAGCGTAAAAGAGCCAATTTGATTTAAGTAATGGGGATGTTACGTATTATTCGCTTCACAGCAACTTTTTCCTTGTAAAGTAGAATATTACGTAAGACTTACTTGAACCCCCCGTCCCCGAAGGTAAGTTTTTGTAAAGATTTGTCTAACCCCCTCCCCCCATGTCACTTACATAATTAACGAAAAGCACCTTATAAGGTTTCTAACGATAAGTATCACTTCCTGTATCTATTTTGCGAAAAGTTGCATCGCTATGAAAAACGTATAATGTTTAAAAAACAATAGTTCATTTAAGAAAACATTAGAATTAACTAGCCGTGTACTGAATTAAAAAAAGTTCAAAAAGTACTTTCTTCTCAAAATTACTGTTCAATGATATCAATAGATAGTTGATACTTCACAATAAAAAAACTGGCATTCATAAAACGTGTTTTGTAAAAGATAGTAAAAAAATTCATCAATATTTATTAAACAAACATATTCATCCGTACAGTTCAATTATATAGGGTGTTCTGAAAATGTTCTAGGAAAACTATACCACGAAATTAAGCTTGTCTAGACAAACTAAAAAGCTCTTTACCGAATTTCGATCCTAAGCGCAGTTTTTGAGATGTTTTCAACTGAAAATCTGTATAATCCCTGTAAAAAAATACTTAAAAAAACTTTCGTAGCCTATTATGTGATGCAGAAATTCTTTGATTTTGAATTCACAGTATCTCGAAAACCACGCATCGCATCGAAATTTGGTAAAAAGCTTTTTTGTTTGCCTTGACAAGCTTAATGTCCTAGTATGGTTTTCCAGCCACGTTTTCAGAACACCCTGAAAAATAATGTTTACGAACATAATGTACGGAAACCGAGCAGGTAACTGTATTATTTATTCCTAATAACTTTATTAGAATGAACTATTGATTTTAAGGAATTAAATTTTTTCCTATAACGCTAGGGTCATCTATTTCTTTTTCGCCAAGGACAGGCGATCGTTCAACACGCTTTACTTACAGTATGAGACATTACCATACTTAGATTTACATATATCTTTTAGATATCAGTTTATTTTTGTAAAAGTATCTAAAAAACTGTACTTGTCGCAAACGTTTCCTCAGCAGAGCTGCTCTTCATAAAATGATGATTACATTATATAACTATACATTCCTTTTTGTTTAAGACATGCAAAGTGCTGCTTCTTGTAAGAAACATAATAGCGGTACTACTTATCGCAAGAAACGCGATGGAAGTGCTACTTATCGCAAGAGAATCGACGGTACTGATACTTATCGCAAAAAAATAGAAGGTGGTGCTACCCTCCGTGACAAGTCTAATAGCAGTGTTATTTTTCTTAAGGTGGCTGCTTTTGATGAGAATTTCTCTCATAGCTACTTATCGTCAGAGATACACAGTGGGCCGAAATTATTTTTTCGTCCAAAATTAAATATCTCGAGAACAAAAATGGATAGCAAGAGAATTCTTTTAGGGGTATCTTTTTTATTTAACATAGCATACATAAAAACTATAAAGAATCGCTCAAGATGGTTTCTAACCTCCGAAATCAGCTTAAAAGACAGATTTTCCCGCTGAAAATCAGAATATCACTCCAAAAAATAAATTTAGAAACAGTCGTAGGTACAAAAGGTCGTTTTTTTATTACTGCTGTGCCGAACATAATACTTAATAGTTTCAAGAACCACCAAAACTGCTTAACATAACGTCAAATTTTCCAAAATGTGAGAATACGCTACTTTATTCGATTATTGGATATTTAGCTCGGCCGAAAGCCTAGAAAAATTCCTTTTGGACCATCCTTTTCACTGATTCTAGAATACAGAAAAATATAAAGATTTGTGTAAAACGATTTACTCGACCTAACCTAAAACGTCTAAAAACCTTAAACATGCGATTTTGTTTGTTTTGCTAATACATAGCTCTACAATATCCAAGTCTATTAGTAAAATGCTTTTTAGCCCCATGGTTACTCATTGAAGTGTGATGAATAGTCAAAAAAATTTATGTAAAGCATCTTTCTAATCCAGTAACTTGTGCTACAAGTTTTGAACTGTTTACTAAAAATTTGAAAACGAGTCGAACAAATAATAATACTGAAATTTAGATAAGAAAATTGTATTTTACGTATATTTCGACGATGAACACGATACATCGTGCTTAATACCTCTGTTACAATTGCTTGAGATAAGCTCATAAAAAAAATGAAACAATTTTGTTTGATTTATAAACGTATTGTTCTACATTCACTTTAGCAAGCATAAAAGTTCATTATGACGTATTATTTGTGTAAATAATTAATATTGATATACTATCAAAAGTCTTCTGATAGAGTGTCTTCTAATATCAAAAAAACGGCGTTAGGTGTCCATGGACCCTTGGTCAGAACGATGTTCCTTTCGCTTTTTGGTAGACTTTTGCTGTATAGTCATTATAATTTAAAGTTTATAAAGTTAAATTTAAATAAACTTATAATTAAATATGTATGCATACACATGTATTATATATATATATAGGCGTTTCATGTCAACTCTCCTAGCTCGGCACGCGAGCGCCGGAACATCTACTTTTCAGCTCACGATTACAACAGTAAAATGAACTTATAAACAATTTTGAAAATACGTTTTCGCTGTATTTTTTCCTTAGCTTTCCGATTAAACCATCCGTTTTAAAAAGAAATGAGTTCATGACCTCAAAAAATACAAAACATTTAATATCTTAAAAACTGCATTATGAATATCTTTTTTGATAGTCTAGATCGAAAGAGCAGCTTTTTTTTACATCGAAATAGCTTTTTTCCAGAGGGGAGTTTCTTCGTGTTTGAGAGTAATACGGCGACGAACAGTAGGTACCGCGCCGCGCGTCGGCGGCTGTCTGTCACCACGTACCAAGTCGTGTCGTGTTTTATGTATATGTATAGTTGCACTGCACATGCTATCAATGAAGCAGACGGGTCGTCTGCTAAAGTACATCTATATATTATGCTTGAGCATACGGTTATATATATAGATATATACTAGTGGGGCCAGTACTCCGCGCGCCAGCCCCCATATTTCAATATTGTTACTCTTATGTTTGAAAATTAATGCAAGAATTTTTTTTTAATACACGTATGCGCACAAACATAGATAATTAAAGTGATCTCATGAAAATTCGCTAAAAATTCGGAAAAATAGTGTCAATATATTTAATGATATCACTGATTTATCAAATAATTGTTACTAATTGAAAACTGTTAAAGACTCTTTTTGTTATTTGAGGTTAATATTTATACATATGTATATATATTTATATAATATTTACACAATCATTATTATTACAGAAACTGCTGCGATCCTTTTTAGGCACGATTGCTATACTAATGGAGTGCCTTTTGTTTTCGCCCACAAAAAAAAGTAGTCGAGGTTTCACCGGGGTCTTGATATCTAATTTTAACTTAATCAAGCTCCACTTGCAGAATTTCACTAGTCTTTATCTAGAAAATATCCAGTTTTAATTTGAGCAAAGTTGGCCTACTGGTTTTAAAATGCGAGCACATTACCTGTTAATGTATAATTTTTTCATAGAAGAAGGATTTTCATGGGACATATAACTCAGCGCAAGTCATAAATTATTCAGGGCTAAAAATAAGTTCAAAACAATCTTCTAAATGCGTGCTATAATTTTACAAATTTTAAGAGTTTCGGTACACATGTATTATAAATGCCAACTGCTTGCAGATTAGTCCCATTGGCAGGCTCCGAAAAGCCATAAAAATTGTTAATTAGTGTTTTTCTATTATTTGATGAATTGTTGATCGATTGTAATGATTCTTGCAGCACTTTGGCTGTCATCGTATCTTATCTTATAATTTTTACATGCATACATTTTATAAGAGACACCATAAAATATAACGATCGGGCCTTATATGCAAAGACGTAGTCCTTTGCATACGTCAAGTCACTAGTTTTTGGTTATTCTTGAACATTTCAAAATCAATTATGGATATAAGTTTATAGTAAGATATGATTTTAAATGTCTCACTTAATACTTGTAAATGTGAATTTTTTATCATATCATTTTTCTATTTCTTATATAGATTTTTATAGTCTTCTACATCTCAATTTCTTGCCATTAAAATACTATTCGTACCCATTAAAATACTTTGTCCCTTTAAATAATAAGTAATTTTATTTTTAGTAGAATGTAATAGTTAATTGATTGAACACACTAAGACATTTTAGCATTTCTTTTTACATGGACAGAAAATTATAATTTATAACGCATAATATATCATTGAGCTTTTGATCCTAACCCTGCAGTGCCTTATTTACCTGAATACACCTTATCTCCATAAATATCCTATACAATTACATAAAGTATCTTCCTCCTGCATATCATTCCAGTATGTTTTTCTTTTTACTTTATCTTTCTTTCTGTGTATTTTTATTTTATTTTACATTTTACGGATGATAGACTTGTCAATTACCATATAGTATTTCTGTATTTTATAATTGAGAAATTCTTCCTTTCTTTTATCAAATAGTCTTTGATTTTCAATAGTTTACTTTCCTTTGCTGCTCTTTTTATGAATCTTACCTTCTCCCATCCTCTACTTTTTCATATACAACTTTAACTTCTTTGTCTTTTTTGTATGATTTTTATTGATTAGGTCCGTTATTTTTTCAATCAGGCATAAATAAGGCCATCTACTCTAGTTCATTTTTATTATGTAAAAAAAATCAATTTCTTCCCTTTTTCGTCTGTCTAATTCTAGGCTTACTATTATATTTCTTTCCCTATTTCTCATATATATTCTAGTGTGTTTGCATTCAAACCCAGCATGATATTTGTTAATCTGAATAAATTTTTTACCTTGTTCTTTTCTTTCTCATTCCCAAATCCATGCCTACTCTTCCCGCCTCTAGTTTCCATATATATCTTTGTGTCTTTGCAATTAAACTCTACTATATATTTTGTATCTACCTTCTATTTTTTCTGTCTCATAGGTAAATCTCCGCTACGTATGTGCAATACAAGTAGATAATTTAGTCCATGAGAAATAATATTTAATTTTAACTTTCTACTTTAGCTCTTTTGCTTAAGCTAAAAACTGCTTGGACTGCCTTTTGCACCTTACCTGTTGTTTTTTACATGTGCCACAAGTATTTTTGTTTGTGAAGCATATTGATGGGTCCATGTCCTCTTCAAAAACTTCCTATGCTTCCAATTCAAATTGAAAAAGATCTGTTTCTATCCTTCCTTATTCCTAAAAATAAAGGTTTTTTGAACAAATACAGTCAATAGATTGAATAATTTTACTGATTGAGTATGTTGTGTCTGTGCATAAGCACACAATCAGTTGAGAGCTAATGTAGTAGTGGAAATTAAAACTCCAAGATCTTCATTGTGAGCAACGTTCCGTTGGTCTAAACGCCAAGCTTATTAGACTTACGTTAGTTGGAAAAACAAAAATACAACACGACGTGTACAACAAACATAAGGACCAAATAATGCAACTACATTATGAATATCTATATAAATAACTATACCATAATTATGATAACAGTAAATACGATAACAAACAAGTCTAGTAACATTTAAAAGAAATATTTAACAAAAGGTATGATAAATAGTTCGAATATTAAACTTTTATAGTATCTATACTCACAACAGTACTGTTACGAAGATCGCAGCAGACTGACGTGGTTCTATTTCAAAACACAGCAGGTAAGGTGTATAAACGGTGAAAGTTATCAGATCAAAATACGCAGGAACAAATCATACATTTATACGCAGTTATCGTAACTCACACATGAGAGTTTTGTAAGTATTATTCAAAAATAAAGTATCTTCTCATCTAATAATTGTGTGCGATGTAGAGTTTATGTGTAACATTTCTGAAATCGAATGTTTTTGACTGTTAGGCTTGTGGTCCAAAATTTTAACTTCATCAAAATTAAATTTATGAATAAAAACTCTCATGTGTGAGGTAGCAACTAATTCTTCATCGTCGTTTTTTTGGTGCATATGGAGATGTTTTTTCACTGGTATTTTTGTCTCGCCCACGTACTCCACAGGACACGAACAGCATTTTAAAGTATACACAACATTTAATCTATTAAATTTGTCGATTTTGTCTTTGTCCAAGGTAATAATACTATTAAGTTTATTTTTGATAGTAGGATACAATTAAACAATAAATTTTTTTAACCATTTTTACAAGAAGTAAAGAAATCAGAGTTGTATGGAATAGAAATATTGATTTTTTGATTGACATAAATAAGAACTTAAATTACAGATAAGTTAAAGTATTATAATAGCAAAAAATCTCATTGAAACAAAATTTATTGTTTTAACAAACATAACCTTAAATCCACGAAATCTTTTCTTAAAGACAATAAAGATATAATGTTTATGCGATCCGACAAAGGTAACGTAATGGTCTCTATTGACATCGAACAAATGGACGATATGCTAAGCGACACGACTACTTAAAATATTATAAAAAAATCCACTTACTAAATTGCAGTCTGAGATGTGTACAATTTCGACTAACCTAAATTACAGCGAGTTATTGCAATTCAAATATCACAAAAATCAGTTGATACAAACCAGCACACAACTGTCTAGATGTTATGGGTTACCAACGAAACACAAACTTTTTCTCCCTTTTCGTCCCATCATTTCGTTCATCAATTCTTCTACACACTGACTAGCCTCTATCGTGTACAAAACACTTTCTAAAATAGTTACAAAACCGAGATTTCACCTTAACAATAGTATTAAGTTTATTGAACATGTTAAAAATTTGCAAATTCCTGAAGACTACGTTCTCATTTCACTGGATATAGTTTCACTTTTTACAAACATCTCTTTCGAAGCTGTCAATAAAAGTTTGGATAAAAGATACATGCATATTCACAACCTCTCAAAAATTTCATTTAATTAAATAATAGAGTGTACTAAAATTCCTTTTTAACAATGTATTCTTCAGTTTCAAAAAACAATATTATACAGATATTTGGCAGCCCAATGGGCTCTCCTGTCTCACATTTATTTGCTAATCTGGTACTTGAAGACCTCAAAACAGAGGCCCTACGTCAACTGAAAGATAATCATACTTGTGTTCCTTTGTTTTGTAAGTGCAATGTTAACGACACATGTATTTGCGTACATTAAAATGTTGTTCAGTAAGATTTAAGTACTTTTAATGAACAGGACAAACATCTGAAATTCACATGCGAATTACAATCTAACAACTGTACTAATTTTTTGGATGTTACCGTTGTGCGAAGGGATGATAAATTTGTTACCAACTGGTTTGTCAAGCCCGTCGCCTCCAACAAGCTAACAAATTTCCACTCCGACCATCCCTTATCATTGAAAATAAATACCGTATTTGATTAAATTGACCTTGCCATCCTCTTGTCAGATAAATCCTTTCATCACAAAAATATTCAAATAGTTAAAAGAATCTTGTTAGAAAACGACTATACTCCGCATTTTATACACAAATACATCAAAACCAGGCTCAGCCCATTACAAAATACCGAAACTTCTAAAAATTTTGATGTCAATATAAAATTCAATATTTCTATTCCATACAACCATGGTTTTTTTACTTCTTGTAAAGATGGTTTGAAAAAATTTAATGTTCAATTGTTTCCTACTATCAAAAATAAACTTAATAGCGTTATTACCTCGGGCAAAGACAGAATCGACAAATTTGATAGATCAAATGCTGTATATACATTTAAATACTGTTCGTGTCCTGTGGAGAACGTAGGCAAGACAAAAAGTCTAGTGAAAAAACGTCTCTATGAGCACCAAAAAAACGACAATAAAGACTTAGTTGTTACCTCACACATGAGAGTTTTTTATCATAAATTTAATTTTGATGAAGTTAAAATTTTGGACCACAAGCCTAACAGTCAAAACATTCGATTTCAGAAATGTTACACATAAACTCTACATCGCACACAATTAATAGAAGAGAAGATACTTTATTGTTGAATAATACTTACAAAACTCTCATGTGTGAGTTACGATAACGGCGTATGAATGTATAATTTGTTCGTGCGTATTTTGATCTGATAACTTTTACCGTTTATATACCTTACCCGCTGTGTTTTGAAATGTAACCACGTCAGTCTGCTGCGATCTTCGTTACAGTACTGTTGTGAGTATAGATACTATAAAATTTTAGTATCCGAACTATCCATCATACTTTTTGTCAAATATTTCTTTTAAATGTTACTAGACTTGTTTGTTATGGTATTTACTGTTATCATATTCATAGTACAGTCATTTATATAGATATTTATAATGTTGTTGCATTATTTGGCCCTCATGTTTGTTGTACACCTCGTGTTGTATTCTTTGTTTTTCTAATAAAGTGAGTCTGATGAGGTTGGCGTTTAGACCAACGAAACGTTGCTTAAAATGAAGATCTTGGAGTTTTAATTTCTACTCCTACATTAGCTCTCAACTGATCGTGTGCTTATGCACAGACACAACATATTCATAGAAAATATAGAGAGCGGAAAGTACCGTCCAAACACCACATACATAGAATTTTACTTATTAACCAAATAATTGCTACTAATTAAAAACTGATGATGATGTTACTCATGGTTACTTTGTTTTCGTTGTTCCTTTTTTTAATTATGGTTAATATTGATACATATGTATATGTGTATTAGGGTGTCCGTTATTTGCCGATTTTGACTTTTTGTTCATATACCCCATGTAATCTCTTCGTTGCATCCTAAAATGATAATGCATACCCTGAAAACCCGAAAATTTTGGATTTACCACGTGCCCCTAGACGCATTTTGATTTCCCATTAAAATAGCATAGGATTTTTACATTTCCACCTTATTTGATTTTTTTGACAACTTTAAGTCTTTTTTCTAGATTTTTAGATAGTACAA
Organism: Copidosoma aretas; assembly: GCA_030522625.1. NCBI lineage: Eukaryota > Metazoa > Arthropoda > Insecta > Hymenoptera > Encyrtidae > Copidosoma > Copidosoma aretas. Next base: position 15,067 of record JAPYYV010003899.1, read on the forward strand.
TTGCATTATTTGTCACTTGGACTTCATTATTTGATTTTTTCCATCTTAATATGAGCATGTTAAAAAAATTCGATCTCGGTCTTCAAAGCCTTCGAAGAACAAGAAATCCAAAATATGAACTTTTTTGAACTTGCTTATTTTAAGCTGGAAAAAATTAATTAATGACGTCAAAATGATATGAAATTTCATGGTGTGATTTAAAAATTCGGAAAAAATACTTAAAAGGGCCAAAAAAATCAAACAAGGTTGAAATTTGAAAACCATATGCTATTTAAATAGGAACTCAATTTGCGTCTAGGGGCCCGTGTTAAATCCAAATTTTCGGGTTCTTAGGGTATGGGTTATCATTTTAAGATACAACAAAAAGATTCTAGGGTGTACATGATCAAAAAGCCAAATCGGTAAATAACGGACACCCTTATGTATATGTTGATTAGGGTTGTCCTTATTTCGAGAATTTTAAATTTTGTTTATGTAGTCCTAAATCGTTTCTATGTATATAAAAAAAAATTCCTGCTTAATTTGAGCTCTTAATATTAATAGTAACTCGTTCCTCACGCCGGCCCAAGTTTCAAATAGAGAATAACATGGGAAAAGTTCTTTTGCTTGATTAGAATTTTTTAAAACCATGTCCTATTAACGAAATATAATAACACATAAATATTATTGTAGGAAATTCGACATTCTTTAAAAAGGTCTCTTATGATTTTTCGCTAAGTCCACTCGTTTTGTGATTATTAGATGTCAAAGTTTAACTTTAACTGTTATATGGTGACATTTACGATTTGATTACAATATTTTTCGTGATTTTTTTTTTTTTTTTTTTACCATTTACATCAAATACTCATATAATAACTATAAAATCAATAACGACCATACTAAAAATACTCGGATTTTTAAATAAGATTCACCACATCTGCGTCACAATAATATACGATTATCTTTATACTTATATTTATACAATAAATTCCGTCTATACAATGCATTTATGCTCATTACATTTTTTCGGCTCTATTTACTTAGTTTATATAATTGTTACCATTATACTTGAAAAGCTTTTATGACCTCTAGTGATTTTATGATATGTTTTTCAGCTAAAGAGACTCCCTACTGTTTGGAATATTTTGACTTCGTAAATTCTAATATTTTCTTATTATAAACAAAATTTTCTACTCAATGTATTGTAAAAATTTTTAAATTGAAACTTGAAAAAATTTTCACAGACTTAAAATTTTTTATATTCAAATATTTTTTTTATATTTTCACCGGTGTACTTTTTTGATTGTTTTAGATACTTATAGATAATGTCATTTTAATTTATATAATATTGTAATAAATATACAAACAGTGTAACATTTAACATTAGACAAATTTTATTTTTCAAAAAGGTATTATTACAACAATGTTTTTTAAATCACTGAGGAATTACTTAAAACATTCGAATAGCATGATAAGTATTTGTCAAAAAACAAAGTTTCTTTGATTATTATTAAAATGCATAACAATCCCTTTTTGGTCTTTCTACTAAACGTAAATACCATTATTCACCCATGACTTATAGTAGCGTTCATGCTGTGCTGAAAAAAACCAATACACATAATTAGTTAAGACTTTATATATCATGTCTTCTTTTAAGGAATTACTTTTTTGTTTACTTTACAACCTCCGATCATGATTGATATCATTTTAATATTAAATTCGAACAAACAATTTTTCACATTACCATTGCTCTTCGTGCATATGCCTCTTATAGCACACTGTGTCTTACTCTAATATTACGCATGATTGTTATTCTGTTAGGAAAGATGACTATCTTCGATAAACAAGATTATTTCAAAACTTACAGATTATTGATCAATCAGCAACAACATGTGCTGAGTCAGATCACTCATGATAACTCAGAACATAGTTACTTATGTTCTTCTGATCAGCTGTCTATAATTATTGTCATGTCTCATACATGATTATATATAAAACAAGGTGTGCTAGACGAATGAGCACCTTGCCCTGCTTTTTTCCATATTAAATATTTAAAAAATAAGTAAGGCAATTTAATAGCACCGCAAACATGAATAATAAATAATCCACACGTAATGATTGATCCAATAATGCGAAAAACATGACAGGCCTGTCATTGACTTTTACAATGGTTGCTTTGAAAGACACCTTATATTTTTCACATCATGGGATTTACCGTGTACAATTTTGACTCAACCAGAAATTTAGGAACATTTTTTGTGCTTTTCTAATGTACTTTGATAGCATTTGGGAGATTTCGGCATTAATGTCAGCTTCTCTTATAATGATAATCTCGAAACATGTAGAAGTAAGAAATCAAAATGAAACCAAATTTATGATTCATATGCATGAACTTGTAATTAAGTTGTGCGTACGTGTGTGTGTATTGTGGAATAGGGTATAAGGTGATGGGGGGAGC
>JAPYYV010003900.1:0-33690 GCA_030522625.1 Copidosoma aretas
AAATTTTGCATGAATTTTTTCTCCACACTTTTGAAGCTGTGCACAAATTTTTGTTTGAAACTGACTGTTAATTGCTTAAGGTAGTCAACCTCCTTAAACCTGCTGCACCCTTATTACTATTCTTAAGATTAAATATATACTTGTCGTAATAACAATCTGCCTCTACGAAATTCATCTAAGCAGAACAGTGCGTCTAATAGTGAACTTGAAATTGCGACAGCTTGAATGTCGGTTGAAAAGAGCATCGAAAATGCTCACTCTATAAAAATAGAAGTTCCGCAGCTAAAAGAATTTAAGGATACTTTTATCTTAGATACGGGTGCCGATGTTAATGCGATAAAATATTAATCTATTCGTCCAACTAAAGCGATATAGAAAAGCAAAAAAGCGCTTGTTGAGTTAACGTCTCCAATAACATTGGGAAGCGTCACACTAACTATATTTAATAAAGATTGCACTTTTTATGTGTTAGCCACTGAATCGAGACTTAGTGAAGCGAGAATATTGGGAAATGTATTCTTGTCAGAAGAGCGAGTCTGGCTTTGATATGATCTGAGAGCTTTAGTGTTGTAAAGAAAGCCCATTGACCCTGTACATTTCATTGGTAGAACTATTACAACTAGTAGCAAAGAACGAAGTCTAGAACTTGACAAATTAATCATTTTAAATTATAAAACTAGTCAGAAAAACTTTTCTCAGGCCGTCAGTGAAGTTAAAGAGGAAAATATAGTTGATCAACCTACTTAACAATACTTTTATCAGTCGGGTCGACTATGTAATAGAAATCGTGTATATTTATAACCGTCTAGAATGGAAGTCCCTATTAATATTTATGTACAAAAAAACTGAATCTCAAGGTCAAGCTAATTTACGTCAAATACCAACAGCCCCGGGAGTATTTGTAGGAAAAGCTGCTGTTACACACGAACAGAGACATTGATACACTATGCCTATGAACACTAAATAGAAGCCGGTCGAAATTGAAATTCCCACTCAAGAACTCGAACCATTTAAGACAGAAGACTCTGAAAATCTCTTTGATTCTAAATTAGTCAGTGATACCCCATCTACAGATGTTAAGAATGAGATTAGTATGATATTGGGTAAGCTCCGCCGAAATCTCCATAAAAAATTTAGCCTTAAACAACTGCAAGAGATTGTAAGAGAATATTATCATTAGTTTTATATTAAATGTTATCCAGCCCCTCATACATATTACGTACAACATAATCTAACAACAATGATGATAAGCCAGTTTTTAATAAACAATATAGATATCCTACTACTCTTTATAAATAAGTAAGAGATTAAGTCGATAAATTATTAGCAGACGGTATCATTCAGTATTCTACTAGCCCTTACAACAGTCCATTATGGATAGTCCCAAAAAAACCAGGATATTCTAGAGGAAAGACACCGTCTTGTTTTTGATTTTAGAAAATTAAATGCTTAAACTATACCTGCCGCTTATCCTTCGCCGAATATTACGGAAATTTTAGATAAGATAGAAGAATGCCGGACTAAAGCTACAATCAGATATATGCAAATATTGAACCCCAGAAGTTACATATTTGGGACATAAAAAAGGAAAATACGGAGTAAAACCTGATCCTAAGAAAATTAAAGCTGTTCAAAATTTTCCGGTACCAATAAGCTATACGAAAATTCATAAATGTTTAGGCCTCACTGGGTATTATAGAAGATTCTTAAAAGATTATGCTGAAATGGCCGAACCCTTAACGTTATTACTACGTTAAGTCAAAAATCAAAGTAAAAGTCAAAAATTTGACTGGGCCGATAAACAACAAAACAGTTTCGAGTAACTAAAACTATCCCTTTGGGAAGCCTCAGTACTTGCATGTGTAGATCTTGATAAAGCTTTTAATTTAACTACAGACGTGTCTAATTTAGCCATATAATTAAAAATACAGGTGACTAAAATTTCTCCAACTCCAGAACTTAGACCTATAACTCGAAAACAAGTAAATTTTAATCTTGACGCTGATTCGTCAAGTACCTTGGAAGACGAAATGATGGCGGATATCCAACAAAATTCCAAATTTCAATCTACACTACACAGATCAATGAATGAACCATCTTTTAAGAGTGTTGCTGATGAAATCAGTGGAAATTTAGGTTTATTTCAAGGTGTCTTACAAGCTATTAGAAATTAAAAATTTCACTATGACAAAGAACTTCAAAATGTAACATATTAAGCTAAAATACTACAAGAGAATTTAGAAGATTCTAAAGAGTCAATAGATGAAGCCAGTTTCCTAATAAGAGTAAAATCACCTATAAGACGATCCAATGCTGCCTCTATAGTAATAGATGACGATTTTGATACTGTTTGGACGGAACCGAACGTTTCCACCATCAAGCAAGATGACAGCGAGGAAGCCATAGAGGAAGAAAAACGCATGGCATAATACCAGCCACACTTTCTCATTCACATAATAACACTTACAAATTATAAAGACGTAAATCAACACAGCATTACGAGTACAAGTAACATTAGACCGTCCGAATAATCGACTGCCGCGTTAAAAATGCTAGAACAGCTGTGGAATCCCGAATGCGATAATTCCATCAATCGTAAGAAAGATAGAAGCTTTAGTTCCTCTGATACGCATATACCTGATAATCTTGAATTATCAAGTACAATAGAATGCTTAACATGTTTACGCAATGATATTGCAATGTTTCTTAGGGCTGATTTATCGTCGCCTTCAATTAACCATAAATTGCTCTTCGATTCAAATTATACATCGAAAAATGAATTGAGTAAGGCACAGGCACAAGTAGGCGAGATAATACCAGTAACTTACAAAAATAAATTATTATTTTGTGTACTTATCAAAGAAAATGAGCGAAATGAAATACTATCTCACGATCTTTTTACCTGTTAAGCTGGGTTAGCTTAAGCAATTAAAGATAAAAATAAAAAAACTCTGTGAATCTCCTAGAAGGATCGCTGATGATTTACCCAGGTGTATGCTACCAAAGGCAATTTATGAGGAAATTAAACATCTAAAAATCAAAATAACCTAGTGTTTCGGGGAATGCACTTATCTGACAACAGACTTACGACAACAAAAATTAATAAAATGTCAAAATAGCCTTTTTGGAGGACACAGAGGTATAACTAAGACTTATAGGCGAGTCACGGAACTTTATTATTAGGAAAGTATGAAAAATGATGCCGAAAATTTTACAAGAAAATGCAAAATTTGTCAAGAGCAAAATTAAGTTCGTATAAAAGCTAAGGAAACAACTTAATAATTACCGATACACTGGCAGAAGTAATTTCTCAAATGGCAATTGATACGATAAGTTCCTTGTCAACAACAATATGTAAAAATAAGCAGATATTGACTGTACAATGTTTGTTCTCAAAATTTTTCGCAGCAGTAGCCATACCCGATATTAAAGCAATCACAATTGCAGATGCCTCAGCAAGTAATTTTACAGCTTAATATGGAGTACCAAAGATAGTACCAAGCAATAATGGTTGAAGTTTTGAAATTCTAATTTTGACCGGTTTAGCACCTATTTTTTGGTTTAACTTAGTAACAATGACTCCTTACCATCTTCAGGCTAATAAATCTTTAGAACGTAGACATGCTATGCTTGCTCGTTTTATACGCACAAAAGCTACTAGTACACAATATTAGGATAAGATATTACCTTTTGCAATGCATACGTATAATACGTTATTACACACAGCAACGGGTTTTACCCCATATGAATTAGTATATGGTCAAAGAGCTCGAGTCCAAAACTCATTTCTGAATAAAAACCAAATGGAAACATACAATAATTATCTCATTGATCTTATTCGTTGCATGCGTAACATGCATGAAAAAGCTCATGATAAGCTCAGTCAACGTTAACGTAAAAGTCAAAATGTTTATGATAAGCGAGCTCAATCTTAAAATTGACTAGTTGGTATAAGAGTCTATGCAATAAAAGAACCACGTAAAGGAAAATTGGACAAATTTTATAATGAGATTTTTAAAATCATTTTAATAAGTAAAAAGCATATTGCTACTTTAAAATCAGAAAACGGGAAGTTGATAGTAAAAAATTTCGATAAAGTCAACATTGTTACGAATGAGACCTTTCCAATGAGAAAATTATTGTTACAAGGGAATCTTAACTGATCGAGAAGATAAATTTTATGCTGCATCTGATCGGATCCCTTACTTTCAAACAGTTTTTGACATCTGTTCTACAAGGATCTACGGAATCACTTAGGAGTAATTTATATTAAAATTATGAAATTTCCTCAACCCCGGAATTTTTAACGGGTATCAAAATAAAATTCGTATTATTCGCACAGAATGGAGATAAAGATTATTTTATATTGTAAAAATCTTACGAATCCGCGCGATGATTTGGATAACTAATTCACAAAGTAACTAATCTTTGTTATCGTAAAACACACTCTTGTATATGTGATAAATTAATACCAGCATCTCATTTCGATCAAATAATTAAAAAATTAATGTATTAAGAATTAGGCTTCAATAGTTCTTTATGCCAAGCATTGTGACCTTTGATTATAATTTAGATAATTTCCGTAATCTAAAGAAAAGAGGTGCTCCATTAAAAGCAATCGAAAAAAGACTTTATGACTTTTTACATAAATCAGACTGCATTTGTTTCCGCTCATTTTTTTCTACTCTACTCCGCACGCAGGAAAAATTTTGCTCAATTGCAATTCTTTTCGGGCACTGACATCTACACACACAATTCAGCGCTATAATTCATAAATTTTTTCTTTTAACAGCCAAGTTCCTATTTGTTCAGTATAAGCCAAATCAAATAATTTTTAAAGCATAATTATTGTTATCAATATTTAAATCATTATAAAGATAAGATTTTGGTCAACGAATCCATTAATTTTAAGATGAGAAAGGATGTTTTTGTTTATTATTACAACCTAAATCTTATCTCTAATAACTCTGATTTGTAAGAATGTATGATTTTTTGTGAATTACGAATGATAGTATATTTGTATAAATGACGGTACGTAATTTTTCATTTGAGGTAATGGACTTCTTCTTGTGTATTATTATTAGTAGTTCCTGACATCAACTAAAGATTATACCAATTTATATGAATACTATGGTATTCATTTATATAACAATGCTTACTTGTGGAGGAAATTATTTTTTTTCTTCTCTTCTGTACTCTGCTCTTCAACATAATAAAATATTATAATCTAATACACAAACTATTCCTAGAATTTTGACTGAATAAGATTAACACAGTATTACAAGTGCAATACCAGTGATAGTGATGTGTTTTGTGTACTAACGCTATCCAGAAAATTCTTTTGTTCTGTTACTTGAGACAGAACCTCCTACTTTACTGTTGTAAAGCATGACAAATAAAAACGCATATTAAAAGCAAAGCAACGAACCATCAGAAGCTGTAGGATACGCCTACAGTATCCTCGTACCAATCAACACGGCAGTGGCAATGCATACGAGTGCAATAAAATCCTTACTATTACTTTTATTGCTTAAATGCAATAGTGTAGCTGAACGATACCGGTCATTTACCTTGGCCGCTCATATTACAATGGAGGTCGTACTTAAAACAGGTGTGGCTAAATCACTGTAATCTGATATCCAGTAGTATACAGTGCAGAATGTACAAAATTACATTGACTCTAAAATGTATTATTATCAATACATATATAATAAAAATCTAAATAATTTTTTCAAATCTTACTAAATTGACTACCAGGATGTCATCGAACCTGTTTAACTTGGAAGATTTTTACAGCACGAGAGTAAGTCTTTAGAAATGTCTCGAGCCGCGTTTAGTCAGTATATGAAGCACAGTCCTACTAGCTAATTCTTGACTTCCAAAATTATAAGCAGGTTTCGGATTTGTTCTGCTAAACGAGAGTAAGTCTTTGGAAATCTTTTGAGCCACGTTTAGTCAGAGTCAGAGCAAAATAATCCAACGCGTTAGCTTGATTTAGGGAATTATAAGTAGTTTTACTCGATCTTGTGTGACCGAACCGATCTGAAATTTTAAAGAGAACGTCAGAGGAGCAGGACTGGCAGAAAGACCGTCAAAAAAGGTTTTTGACGTAAAAGAGCAGCCTACCATCTATCCAGCCACTGTTGTTTCTGTATACTTTTAGATTCGGCACTACGATCATCCACGGAAGAACTTAAGACTGCGTAAGCGCGAGCAGCGATTGAGATAGTGTTTCTAAAGTAAGTTTAAGTATAATAATTTTAAACAACAGCTAACGTTAAGAAATAAATATTTGTACACATAAATTATTTTCAAAGACTTTTTACTGACGACGAATACTTCGCAAGGACATACAATAACAGACGACAGGCGTATCAAGTGTTGTAGGTCAGTGCATTTTTCGCGGTTGCGTACCTAACATTTATACTCATTACCTCAAAGGTATACGTTATTTTGAAATCGTGTGAAGCGCCAATAATGCATCAGATCAGCTTGTTGTATATTTCGATGCAGACTAGATAGTGGACCCGGAAATGCAACGTTTGACTAGTAGCTATGCTTTTATTTTAAGTGGAGGGTGCGTGACTTGGTCCTCAAAATGACAAGTGAGCGTCAGCTTAAGCACTCCTGAGGTAGAGTTTATCGTCACGAGCGAAACAACTTAAAAGGCTGTATTATTTCGTAAGCTACTCAATTATCTCGGATATGGATGTGTAGATCCCAGGATTTTTGATATTTAAAATAAAAGTTCTATTAGATTAGTAAAGAATCATCGGTTTCATCGTAGATCCAAACATATCGTCGTTCGATACTAATTTATATGCAAAAAATTGCGCAATAATTTAATACATACGAAATATTGAAGCACTCACGATCAATATGCTGATATTTTTGCAATAGCTTTGAGCTATAAAAATTTTAATTTATTACCTAAAAATATTTATGTAATCAAGGGCATTTCAAAAACGCTTAAGTAGAGGGGTCGTCAAAGTCATATCATATTGTATTACATTTTTACTCTTATTTTCAGCATGTTCGTTACTTGACGCGTAATTGTATGCGTATACCCAAGTTTATCTTCTATTAAAAAACTAGTAATCTATAAAAAACGTATATGCTGTTTTATCTAGAGGTATAATGTATCTATATGTATGATATCGCACGTGAAGCTAGGTTTTCGTGAAGCGACGCAACCGCGCCTCAATAAAGCCCAGATTTCTTGGTGCCATCGTGCTGCACACACGTATTTTTATAGCTACGTAAAACAAGACACTTTTTTACTTTCATACTGACGAATATTAACGTGTACTTATTCCATTGTTAAGTCCGTACTTCGAGATACAGGGTGGCTGTCGTGAATTCAAGTAACAAATAAATTTATTTTATTCGTTCAGAATCAGTCGTCGACCCCAGAGTCGTATTTTTCTCGCACTCAGTATATGCTTTCTAAAGTGTCATCAGCTCGACGCTACAGAGTTAAATTACCATCGAGCTGTGTGGGTAGCGTAGAAACTGAATTTAAATGTGAGTTACGCAACCGCGAAAAGTGCACTGACCTAATACACACGACACGTCTGTCGTCTGTTATCCTTTGTCCTTGTGAAGTATTCGTCGTCAGTAAGAACTCTTTGAAGTTAATTAAGTATATTATATGTTTGATTGTAATTTCAACTAAAATGATTTAAATGCTACATGTGTCCTGTTAACAATCAAGTATCACTTTGATAAAATGAAATATATTTTACAAATTGTAATTTCTTTCTGAATACAAAATAAATGTGAAATACAAAAGATGATAAATGTTTTGAATTTACAAGTACAAATATTTATTTCTTAACTTTAGCTGTTGTTTACAATAACTATACTTAAACTTACTCAAGTAACACCATCTCAATCGCTGCTTGCGCTCATGCAGTGGCAAGTTCTTCCGTGGATGATCGTAGCGCCGAATCTTAGATTACGGGGAAACACCACTGGCTGGATAGATGATAGGCTGCTTTTTTTACGTCAGAATCTTTATTTGATGGTCCTTCTGCCTGTCCTGCTCCTCTGACATTCTCTTTAAAATTTTAGATCGTTTCAGTCACACAAGATCGAGTAATACTACTTATAATTCCCGAAATCAGGCTATCGCGTTAGATTATTTTGCCCTGACTAAACGTGGCTCAAAAGATTGCTAAAGACTTACTCTTGTTTAGGCGAACAAATCCGAACACTACTTATAATTTTGGAAGTCAAGAATTAGCAAGTTGGACTGTGCTTTATACACTGACTAAACGTGGCTCGAGAGATTTCTAAAGACTTACTTTCGTGCTGTAATAATCTTCCGAGTGAAACAGGTTCGATGACATCCTGGTAGTCAATTCAGTAAGATTTGAATAAATTGTTTGGATTTTGATTATACATATATTGATAATAATATATTTTAGAGTCAATGTAATTTTGCACATTCTGCACTGTTATCTACTGAATATCAGTTCACAGTGATTTAGCCACACCTGTTTTAAGTACGACCTCCGTTGTAATATTAGCGGCCAAGGAAGATGACAGGTATCGTTCAGCTATACCATAGCATATAAGCAATCAAGGTGATTGTAAGCATTTTATCGTACTCGAATGCATTGCCACTGTCGTGTTGATTGGTACGAGGATAATGTAGGCGTATCCTACAGCTTCTGATGGTTCGTAACTTTGCTTTTAATATGCGTTTTCTTTTATCTTGCTTTACAACGGTGAAGTAGGAGGTTCTCTCTCAAGTAACAGAAAAAAAGAATTTTCTGGATAGCGTTATTACACAAAACAGATCACTATCACCAGTATTGCACTTGTATTACTAAGTCAATCTTATTTAGTCAAAATTCTAGGAATAGTTTCTGTATCAGATTATTGTATATTATCAAGTTGAAGAGCAACAAGTAGAAATGAAGAAAAAAAATAATTTGCACCACAAGTAAGCATTGTTATATGAATGAATATCATAGAGTTCATGTAAATTGGTATAATCTTCAGTTGATGTTAGGAACTACTTATAATAATACACAATAAGAAGTCGATTATCTTACATGAAAAATTACATACAGTCATTTATACATATATACTAACATTCGTAATTCACAAAAAATCATACATTTTTTCAAATCAGAGTTATTAGAGATAATATTTTAGTTGTAATAATAAACAAAAAAATTCTTTCTAATCTTCAAATTATTCGATTCGTTGACCAAAATGTTATCTGTACAATGTTGTAAATATTGATAACAATAATTATGTCTCGAAAATTATTTGATTTGGCTTATACTGAAAAAAAAGGAACTTGGCTGTTAAAAGAAGAAAAATGTATGAATTACGAGAATAGCGCTGAATTGTGTGTATATGTCAGTGCACGAAAAGAATTGCAATCGTGCAAGATTTTTCCTGCATGCGAAGTAGAGTAGAAAAAAATGAGCCGTTATTAAGTGGAACCCAAAAATTGGTGCTAAGCCGGTCAAAATTCGAATCTGAAAACTTCACCTATCATTGCTCGGAACTATAATCGGTACTTCATATAGAGCTAGAAAATTTCTTGCTTAGGCATCTGCAATTTTAATTGCTCTAATATCGGGTATAGCTAGTGCTGCAGAAAATTTTGAGAACTAACATTGTACTGTCAATATCTGTTTATTTTTATATATTGTTGTTAACAAGGGACTTACCGTATCAATTGCTATTTTAGAAGATACTTCTCCTAGTATATTGGTAATTAAAATGTTGTTTTCTTAGCTTTTATACGAACTTATTTTTTCTCTTGACAAATTTTGAATTTTCTTGTAAAATTTTCGGCATCATTTTTCATACTTTCCTAACAATAAAGTTCCGCGCCTCGCCTATAAGTTTTAGTCATAACTCTGTGTCCTCCAAAAAAGCTATTGTGACATTCTATCAACTTTTGTTGTCGAAAGTCTGTTGTCAGATAAGTGCATTCCCCGAAACATAAGGTTATTTTAATTTTTAGATGTTTAATTTCCTCATAAATTGCCATTCATAGCATACATCTGGGTAAATTATCAGCGAGTTCATCCTTCTAGAAGATCCACACAGTTTTTCATTTTTACCTTTAATTGCTTAAGCTAACCCAGCTAAACAGGTATAAAGATCGTGAGATAGCATTTTATTTTGTTTATTTTCTTTGATAAGTACACAAAATAATGATTTATTCTTGTAAGTTATTGTTATTATATCGCCTACTTGTGCCTGTGCCTTACTCAACTCATTTTTCGATGTATAATTTGAATAGAAGAACAATTTATTGTTAATTGAAGGTGACGATAAAGCAGCCCTAAGAAACTCTGCAATAATATCACGTAAATATGTTAAGCATTCTCTTTTACTTGATAATTCAAGATTATTAGGTATATGCATATAAGAGGAGCTAAAGCTTCTATCTTTCTCACAATAAATGGAATTATCGCATTCAGGATTTCACAGCTGTTCAAGCATTTCTAACGCAGCAGTCGATCATGCGGACGGTCTAATGTTACTTGTTCTCGTAATGATATATTGATTAACGTCTTTAGGAGTGTTAGTATGTGAATGAGAAAGTGGGTCGGATACTATACCATGCGTTTTTCTTCCTTTATGTCACGCAAGTTTAAAATTTAAAATGACAGCCAAAACAAAATGGCAGATCATCTACTTCTCTCAAATCCCCCTAATATGGGTATCGAATGAAAGGCTTTGATGAGTAGATATTTGATCCATTTTTAATTATGGGCATATCTGACGTTGGATTCGTAGCCAGCGACCATTACCACCTATGTTACCTACTAAATTTTCCAATGTGGCGATTTATTTCAATACAAAACCAAAACAGCCAATGTTATAAAACTAGAAATTTTTTAAAAATTTATTTTTTTTCTGAAAATCAGAAATTGTATTTCACAATCAACGGGAGACATTTCTTACTTAGAACTTCATTCAGCATCCTACAGTATTTTTAAACGCCAAAATACGTTGATTTGTAAAAGTTTTCCGCCCTTTCGTATTCACCATCTCAAATTTTTAAAAAGGCTCAAATAATTTTAAAAGTCCACGATTATACAAAATAATTTAAGTCCAAACAGCAATTTTCAATTCCGCTTAATTTTGGCCATGCAAGTGTAACGGTTGACGTCGAAGGTCCTATTATATATATGTATACATATATATATATATATACTAGTGGGGCCTCGCCCCCTGCACGCTCCGCGTGCCAACCCCCATATTTTGATAAGTGTCATAAAAGTTTTCTTTTAATAAAAATTTTATGTCATCTTGTACAAATTTTTAACAAAAGCTGTTGGGTTTGATAGAAGGTACAAACTGTTTCATAGACTATAAGAAAAAAAGTTTGGTAAAGATCTGTTGTCTGAAAGTGAGAAAAATCGAACTTTGACTTTAGAGTGGTACAAAAGTGACAGGTGCGGAAGTGACATTTCGAGCTTTGGATTACTATTGTTGCTCGTAGACGCAGCATAAACGATTTTCCGCTCTTTAAGCGTCTGTTTTCAATAAATAACACAAGAAACAAAATGGTGTTCACCTGTACGAGTAACAGAGTGGTGGGCCCAGGGCGATATGGAAGTGACCAAAATTTTTGTACACCCGAAAATAAAAAATTAAAATCTGTAACAATGAAAGCGGTTGGAACTTTTAACGGCTTTGGATTGTGCGTTTGATTTATTTCGATGTAAGATTTGAAAAGTGACCATTAAAAGGCGTTACCAAGTACAATAACGTAGTTTTCAAAGTGATTTTCGCTACTATCGAAATTTCAGTGCAAATTGTGGGACACTGAGTCTGTGATAAAGACCTTTTCTTACTGATTAAAAATGAATGTTATTATGGCGTAAATGTAACATACGATGTCTATAATTGACAATGTATGTGCAAGGATATGTCAGAAAACCTTTTTCTTTCGATTAGCAGCTTTTATGCGCGAAATTGAGATCGGAAAGTCGTACTGATGTGACATTTTGACCAAATTTAAAAATTTTTTTTATTAAAGAGTCGAGGTATCGGCCTAAAACTTTTTTCCAAGAAAGTTCGACACTTTTGACGGATCTTTACACAATTAAAATATTCAAATTTAAATCCCTTTAGTAGCATGAACTGTGGACCTAAAGTGAGCCCCTTACAGCAGAATCATCCATATACATACATATATATACATATGTATAAAGAAAGAAATGAATAAGTTTAAGGAAGATAAAGTAAATTTTCTTAATGAATAGTTCAACAGCAGTAAAAATTTTTAATATTATAATAAATTAGAAAGTATTATTGATTGCAAAGAAAATTTTCAGTTATGGTAATAAAAAGTAATAAGGCAAAAAATTTATCACATTTTAATAATCAGAAGAATTTTAATCAGTGTATTGGACCATACAATTATTTTAAACAAGAAAAATAAATGAACCTCTTTCAACATCGGAAATAGATTAATTTTGTTATTAAGAGTATTTGAAATTTCATTTGCCATCAATAATTAAAGAAATAGATTTATTTTAATATCACAATTTACAAATTTTTTTGTGCTTGTTTAAATTACTTTTACAATTGAATTTTTTAGTACATTTACTGCATGAATACAACTTATAATAAATTTTTTGGAGATTGTTTAAAAACACTTTGTTTTTAAACTTTTTGTCACAAATCTCGCAATTGTATACTGCATCATTGTGTACTGATAAATGTCTTATTATGTGACTCATACCTAACTAAGAAAATTTTAGTCCAATTTTATACAGTGAAAGGCTAACTCAAAATTATTTTTTACATGCTTACATTCTGGTCGAAAGTGATAGAATAAATTTTTTCAGGAATAATCAGAAAACTTTAATAATATAATGCTATCAAGGTTTACATGACCATGTCATTAATAGCGCCTCCAAAGTTTCGAAAAATTTAGAAAATGAAAAAATTGGTAATCTCTTTATTTTACCATCATCATATATAGGAGGACCCGGATATGTGCAACAGCATTACCAAGATGCTATGGCTATCATGAGAAAATGTGGCATGCCTGATTTATTTGTAACTGTTACATGCAATCCAAAATAAAAAGAATTAAAAATTATTCTCAATGATTTCCCAAAAAACACAACAGTCAATGATATTCCAAATATAACGGTGAGATTATTTCAAACGAAATTACAATTCATTCTAAATGGTATGAAAAACGAACTTTTTGGGAATATAATTGCATACGTATATACAATCGAATTTCAAAAAAGGAGACTACCTTATGCACACATTCTTGTTACATTACATCCGAATGATAAATTGATTACACCAAAAGATGTCAATAAATGCATTTCAGCTAAAATTCCATCAAAAGATATTAAATTACAACAGTTAGTTATAAAGCATATGCTTCACGGACCACGCAGTACAAAAAGTCCATGTTATGATAAAGCCAGCACAATTTGATCGAGCTCTATGTAAATTAAAGAAACAAACGAAACCTGACAAGAAAATATGCAACGAAATTTCAAAATACATAGACGGACGTTATTTGAGTCCCATGGAAGCTGAATGGCAACTACAAGAATTCTCTCTTTGTGGACGTAGTTATTCTGTATTTTATTTACCGGTTCATCTTGAAAACAAACAAAAAATCGTTTTCGATGAAAAAAAAGTTTTAGAATAAATACAAAATTGGAAAACACAATCAACAGCGTGGTTTGATCTTATTAAAAAAGATTAATTGGCTAACTCAACTAAATACATTAATATTCCAGAACATCACATGTACAACCCTTAAACTAAAGAATGGATTAAACGTAGAAGCGTCAAAAAAAAAAATTATTGGTGGATTAAATGTTGTTTCACCTAAAGATCAAGAGCGATTTTTTTAAAGTAAATATTAAATAAAGTTAAAGGTATAACATCATTCACAGATTTGAGAACTTTTGATCAAATTACTTGTAACACTTTCAAAGAAACTGCTGTATTAATGGGATTGGTAGAGCATGATTCGTAATTGGACATTATATTTGATGAAGCTTGCTGTATTATGTTGCCATTCCAATTACGAAAATTTTTTGCTTGGTTTATTATATCTAAACATTTTGAAGGTAATATTATTTGGAATAAATATAAAAAATTTTTTACCGAAGATTTTAAAAACGATAAAGAAAACCAAACTCTTTTACACTTAAACCAAATTTTCAAAGTTAATGACACGTCTTGTAAACACTTCGGCTTGCCAGAACCGAAAAAATCAAAAGAAAATATTAATTTTGATGAAATAAACGATATCGAGTTTTGTGAATAGAAATTCAGTGAATTTTTTACAAATTTAAATAAAGATCAAACTTTTACATTTCATGAAATAATAAACTCTAATAAAAAAATATTTTTTATTGATGGTCTAGGTGGTTCTGGTAAAACATTTTTATACAAAACATTAAGTTATTACTTTCTATTCATGAATCAAAACTTTATATCAATGGCATGGACTAATATTGCTTTAATTTTACTCCCAAAAGGAATGACAAGCTACAGAGCATTCAGACTTCCTTTAGATTTGAATACAATTGAAACTCTATTTTTAAAATTTTAATCTGAGAAAAAAAATTACGTGAAGTGAGTGTCATTATTTGGGATATAGCATCGATGATACCAAAAAAAGCATTAAAAATAGTTTACAGAACTTTACAAGATCTGTGTAACTCTGACAAACCTTTCGGCGACAAATTAATAATTTTGGGAGGAGACTTTCGACAAATTCTTCCAGTTGTGAAAAATTCTAATAAAATTGGTATCATAGAAGAAAGAATTAAATGCTTACATCTATGGCAAATTTTTTCTATTTTACATTTAACAATAAATTTACGATCAACCGATAAAAAATTCGCATTTTTATTACTTGAAATATGAGATGGAAAAATTAAATGTTTTGAAATTCCGAAAAAATAAAAAAACAAACGATGTTTGTAAAAAAAATATTAATAACATTGATAATTAATCCATCAAAACATAATGTTATTTTTACATCACATAATGAATATACTCATTTCTTAAACAATAAAATTTTGAGTAACATGAATGGAAACAGCGTTATTTATTGCAGCATAGATTACGCAACCCATAACGAAGTCGATAAAAGCGGAAAAAACATACAAATTAATTTTCCCCTAGA
Organism: Copidosoma aretas; assembly: GCA_030522625.1. NCBI lineage: Eukaryota > Metazoa > Arthropoda > Insecta > Hymenoptera > Encyrtidae > Copidosoma > Copidosoma aretas. The sequence goes on from JAPYYV010003900.1 coordinate 15,161, forward strand.
GTTTTTAAATAAAGTTAAAGAAGGCCATCCACCACATTAATAAATTTTGAAAATTTATTGTATTGTATTGTTAATACGAATTTTAAGCATAGCCGAAGGTTTGTGTAATGGAACTCGCTGAAGAATCAAAAAATTATTGAAGAATAATATAGAAGCAGAAATAATTACAGGAGATAAACAAGGAAATAAAATATTTATTCCTAGAATAACTTTAAATACTGAAAACACTTCATCACTACCTTTTATATTATACAGAAAACAATTTCCGTTGACTTTAGCATTTTCCATGACTATTAATAAACTACAAGGCCAAAGTTTCGATTCCGTAGGATTGTATTTACGTAGACAATTTTTTTTTCATGAACAATCGTACGTCGCGTTATCTAGATGTAAAAATTCCAAAAATGTATTTATTCAAAATGAATCTACAGACAAAGACCAAATTGAAAATATTGTATGGAAAGAAATATTTGATTAGTAGAATAAATTTGTTTGCTAGTTTAACATTTCTTAACACAAGAACATCAAATAACAAAATTATAATCAATTTCCATCACTTGAAAGTTGTAATTTTATTTTCAAACAACAATACACAACATTTTACAATAAAAAGACTAATTTTACATTTTTCTCATAGAATATACTTGGATAAAATTGAATATGGAATTAAAGTATATATAAGTACTTTATGATATAAGTTTAATCCTTTTATAATAACAAATAAATAACTAAAATAAATTTTGTTTTTTTTTCTTTAGCGAGAGTGACTTATATAAATGTCAAAAATGTATTTTGAAATTTACTCCCGAGGACGATTAAAATTTACATATGCAAACACATTCGAAACTATATCACAAATTTGATATGTGTAGAATTGTTCTCATTACATAAAAAAATTACGTTCGCCGCATACAAGAGTATAGAATTGAAAAAAAAATTAAGTGTACAAAATGTGACAAAATTTATGAAAGACACAACCATCTTACGAGACATATGACATTACATCAATATAACTCAAATAAGAAAATTTGTAATGTATGTGGAAAAAGTTTTTCACGCAACGATAATGTGTTAAGACATTTGCGAAGATGTAACAAAAATAAAAAGATAAAAAGAGATAATTTTTATGTTCTTTAATCATTGTTGTTATTGTCTATATCGCCTTGACAAAAATTAAATGTGAAATAGGACTGAGAGGAGCGAAAAAAATAAAATGAAGAAGAGGAGAGCAGTAAGTGACGCTAAAATGATTACCACTACACAAAGGCCAAAAATCAAAATATTTACCTGAGTGGGAGATGATGGGGCGGTGAGGGGGAGCTAAGGGGGGGGGCAGAGGGAGCGGGAACTGAGGGGGATCAAGGGGGATCGAGGGGGAGATTCTATTGGGTTCAAAACAACGTAAAAATGAACGAATTTTAACGTTATTTGAGGGGGCGAGAGGGGCGGGAGTGGGAGGTTAATGTCGCTAAATTCCCATACAACTATATACTATAGGAAGATATTCACTTATGTATGTATAGTGAAGCCCAAAAAAGATCGTCTTTATCGTATAAGTTCATAAATTTTTTCATTAACAATTTCAAGCAAACTTATTTCAAGTTAGGAGCAAAAATCATTCATGAAAGAACTTGCGAATTTTCTCTTGTAGCACGTACATCTTGCAGACAAACATAAATGAATGAAAACTATTGTCTTATAATTTATATAAAAAATCATCGTGATGAAATAACTATATTCTTTTAGTTATACAATAAAGCCTAGACTGATGTCTTACAGAAACCTGCATTTCAATTGAACGCTATAATTATGTTCCGATATTGTAAGTTTTAAAGGTAAGAAAATTTCCCATTTTTCTCTGGCTGACATTTTAAATTAGAAAAAGAATAGCACACTCAAATATACTTCACTTATCGAAGTCATTCATTTAATACTCATATTAGGAGGCTTCAGGAGAGGTTGATGATCCGCCATTTTGTTTTCGCTGCCATTATTAATTTCAAAATGGCGTAACATACTCTACTGTACGCCACTTATTGAACCCTTTTATTTACTACCCATATTAGGGGGCTTTGAGAGAAGTAGATGATCCGCCATTTTGATTTTTTTATAATGGCATAATATGTCCTAGCATATTTAAGTTACGGTAATTATTGATTTAAAAGAAATTTTGAAGAGAATGTAAAGTATAAGATATCAAAAATGAAAAGGTCTCAAAATAATGAATTATTTCTGGTGTCCTAGCCCCCATTTTGCTGCCACTAACTTAAAAATCAGAAAATTGACTAAGTATTCGAGTTTTATGATCTCAATGTCCTGAAGGGTAGTTTTATTTTGTGCCTGAAAACAAATCTTACGATTTTTGTAAGAAATAAAGTCAATTCGGGATTTCGGATCACTTTGGGGATATTTTCTTGCCCCCCCTCCCCCTAAAGGCGTACAATAACTCTGGACCGATTTTACTTTAATCTACTATCAAAACCCTTTAAAATAAAATTAAAATTATCAACATCAGCCCAAGCAATCGGGGGCTATCTGATTTTGACACAAAATTTCCCATTTCGTCCCACTGTGAGCCATCCATTTATAGTTGCCTTTATTTAATGAAATCAATCAAAATTTTGACAAGAAAAAAGTACAAATTCTGCTTGTGATTTAGATTCAAGTAAATATTTTGCTTCTAAAAATGATAGTTAATATAAGGACTTGTTAAAGAGACAACTTCAATTGTAATAAATTTTAAAATGATCATTTCTTATTGAAAACAAATTAGTAAGAAAATATTAATTATGTTGTAATAATACCCAATCGAATTGTTTATTTTTTCCTAAATAAGTGTCAATTTTAACATTAATACCAATAGCCTATACGAGTTTAAAACGTGTGTAAGTAGCCTTAAACTATTCGCAATCTCATGCCATTATACTATATTAGCCCCTTCTTAACTAGATCATTTATTTTAATTATTGATTCGTAATTACAAACTTTAAAAACCTTGAATTTTATACATATCTTTATTAGATTAGGAAATATGGAATATTTTGTGCAAGGTCAATTAGGAGTTAAGGTGGTATATTTTTGTGAATTTTATATAAAATTCGTAGTCAGCGACAACAAAAACCTTGAGAAAGAAATTTTTGATCATGGACTTAATTCATCGACTTTTGGCCTGCTATTTTGATTTGGCCTCATAAACTGTGAAACGCCATATAAAATGTTTTTACATAAAAATCTAAGGATCAATGAGTTATTTGCTTCTTAGTTATTTGCGTTAAGGTAAAAACATCGATGCAAATATTTAAGAAGAGTTGAATTACTTAAAAAAATTTTTAATATTTAAAACATAAATTTATTATATAATATGATAACATTTTAAAATCTTCATTTACCACCTACTAAAGATATACATAAATGAGAATTCCGCACTCTGGAGCAGTACCTCAAAAGTGGTGTGGATATCTGTTAAAATTTATGTTTGTATATGTTACGATATCATTGAGTTAAAGCGGTTTAATCGGTACGCTTGGTTGCTACGCGCCTTATTCTGGGACGGAAAAGAGGCCATGTGGAAGGTAGAAGCTTATGCACTTACATAGTTAGTGAAATTTATGTTCTTGCATGTGTAGGTGACCCCTGCCTATCAACTTGTACTTATTAGAGAGATACCAGTGCTTGGGTGTCTAACGCAGGCAGCACTTTCGCTCTCTTGATTTTCGGACTTCCCGAAGTTTAGACCCTTTTCCCAGCAGCCCTTTCTTTGCTCAGAGTCCTGGTTAACAAGTTTCTTGTAGCGCTGATATCGTGCATTTTATGTAGCAGCTTAGCTAAAAAGATTAACTCCTTTTTGGTTTTGTAAATTAATTCTTTTATTTACAATATTAAAGAAAGGTAATTAATCATTCATGGCTGCTATCCTAAATTGTTCCGCTTTTCTGTGGATGAACGACTTAAAAAACCGTCATCTCGTAACAGATATTGAATCGAAGAATTGTTTGTTTTTTAAGTTATATTTCTATAGGCGCGCTATGCAGGGGAGTAAATCAATGCTTTGAAGACTCTCTCTCTCTCCAAAATGTGTGATGGAAGTGAATGTTGAGTTCCTAACCGGAAGTTAATTCCTAACCGGAAGTTAATTTCAATTCCCATTCTTTTCTATTCTCTAATCGAAAATGTGTAACGAAAATAAATTTTAACTGCTTAAATAAAAAACAAACTCTACGAGATTCGAACTTACGGCCTTTCGCAGGTAAGCTCAGCACCGAACCTTTCTAGCCACTATTTACCTCTTTTAGGTCATGACTTTCACTACCTTTTATAGTAAGGTTCGTAATTTACTTTAATCAAAATTGTTATTCAGGCAGGTATTAGTACATCATGACGATGCTGACTGGCAAAGCATTCTCTGGACATCGATGGAGATGCTGAGTATCCAGAGATTGTTGCAGTCCTTTGATACAAGCTCTATGTAGACGATCTTTTCTCTGGTATAGACATGATCGAGAAGGCGTTGCGTCAACGACAACAGCTGATAGACTTATTGGGATCTGCAGGTATGGCCCTTGGCAAGTAGCCAGCGAATCAACCTAAGCTTCCTACTGGTTTGGAGTTGGCAGTTACCGGGGAAGATTAGATGAGGTGATATCAACACTTGACCTTTAATCGCTTCTTAACGGAAATGCATTGATGTTTAGAGTCCTAGAAATGGTGCAACCAATAGAAGTGCCGAAGCCCTCTATTTTATCTGATATTGCACGTTTGCTCGACCCATTAAGTTGGATAACTCCAGTGACTGTCGTTGCCAAAGTAATTCTGCAGGACTAATGGCTAGACAACCTGGATGGGAATTTTTTGATGCTGCAATATTTGCGAGCTCACTGGCTGTAATTTTAAGCTGATCTTGTAGACATCATGTTAATACAAATACTGAGATGGCTCAACACGTTAGAGTACGATGGTTGGCAGCTATATGGTTTCCTAGACATATCGATAAGGGCTTATGCTGCAACCATATACACTGTAGGGCCTGGCCGCACAAACATTTTATCGATGGCAACAAGGAGGATAGCTCATTTAAAACTTAGGTGACTGGCAAGACTAGAACTCTGCGCTGCTACTATACTGGTTCGATTGATAGCACATTAGATGGACTCATCGAAATGACCACTGACTATAATTCACTGCTGGTCAGACTCACAGGTCGTCCTATAGAGGCTCAAGGGATATCCTTTCAAGTTGCAAAAATGTATCGCCAACCAAAACAGCGAGATCAACTGCCAGCTTCTATCAGTTACATGGAAACACGCACGATGACGGTGCTGCAGATTGTGCCACGTTAGGTCTAACATCAAGGCCCCATAGGCTTTGGCTTTACATTAGTTCTGGTGGCAGGGATCTGCTTGGATGTCAATATCGGAGTCCAACAGGCCTTCTTTTATTCCTTTGAACGTTCACGCTGGCAGCAAGGTGCTCGTTTCCGCCAGTATGAAAGAGAAGAGTGATGACGATAAGCTAGCAGCAGGTTAAAACTGCTTGCCTACATGCTTCAGGAAAATGCCTTTTTTCTTAGCTTATTGTTCTCACTGTTGTGTCAAAATTTTTTATAAGTTTCAGCAAAGATCTTGAATTTTTTCTCGGATGACTTGATCATTTCTCGCACCTCTTGTTTCAGAACTATACAAGTGCAGCAATAAAAGAAGGAGCAAAAGCAACTGTTAGTTAGCAAGCCGTTCTCAAAGCATAGTACTAGCTTGACCTAATCCCTTTATCGATAAACAGGGCCATATTCAAGTAGGAGACCGACTAAATAAATCTCTGATTTCATACCGTGGAAAACATTTGATCGTGCTTTCAGGTGTATGTATTTTTTTCTAGCAACTCGTAAATAAGATCTAATTGTTCACAATGCTTAGAGGTATTTAACAGATGCCATCGCATCTCTCTTGCTCACTATATATTACGTCTGTTCCTGCGGTCACAGCAAGGGTCTTTTATCAGTGAGCTTACTTCGCGAGATTCAACGGTAGAAGCCCTGGTCAGCAGATGAGACTCTTGCATGCTGCACAAAATACGCCGTCACAAGCATATTCAGGTCTCGACTACGCTGGTCCAATAATAGTTTTGCTTACCAGAGAGCAAAGCACAAAGTCAACCACAGGCTAAATTAGCATCCCTATTGGTTTATTCACGCGATCCGTGCACATGAATATTGTCGCTAAACTTTTGACAAATGATTTTCTTGCAGATTACAACTGATTCTGCATACATCGAAGAGTATGAAAAATAGATTTATTTAAGTAATGCCAGCACTTTAAAAAGCACAGCTAAAGAGCTGCAATTCCTCTTAACCAGGTGGCCTTCTTTGGGTAGCGTAGCTTCGAAGTTTGTAGCTCAAGGACCTTGGTAATATATACCTTTACAAGCACCGCAGTTTGGTGGGCCCTGAAGAGCTGCTGTGTGTAGTTTCAAACACCACTCAAAGCTTGCTTTTTTTCTTGGCTGCTCTGTACGCTAAGCACCAGAGCCACTATTATTCAGCTTAATTTCCTTAACAGAAATTAGGCTGCAGTTTGCTTAACTTAAAAACACCAGTCAATCTTAATTCATGTCTTTCGAATTTTTGAAACACGAGAGATCGTCAGTATCAGAACAGCATGACGTATAAAAACTTTAGCTTTTATTTCTCTTACATTCTGGTCAAAATGTAAGTTTATAATTGTATCTTTTTTCACACCGTAGCCATAAAGTCTTTAAATTTTTTTAGTGATATTGGTTGTTAATTTATATTGTTTGGAATAAATTTTTTTATTTTTATTGTTCGTCTACGTTGATGCTGTCACCGTTATAATAGTAAACCATGCTACCGTAAACTAGTTTAAAGATCAACGTGTTCATACCTATATCGTTAAAATTTTAGTGCACCTTCCTAAAAAATATGTTTGTAATTTTTGTAATAGATGTACGTATACAATTATATTTCAACTTGAGTAAGATGAAGCAAGTAGGACCGTTTTAACTTAAGAGCATATAGCTGCGAGCTGATCTGTTATATACGACTTACTAGTACTCACGCGATTGCTGACAAATTATTACCAATAAAATATGAGTTATGCATGGAGTTATAAGGTTCCTGATGGTTTATGTCAAAATTCGATAACTGTCTCCGCTGTGTCAGAATCAATTACAATCTACAAATGTACAGAGAACGACTGCTCTAATTAACAAAAGTCTGCTATAAATTTTAGAAAGTACAAAATTACTAGACATAGTATTATTTTATTGCCTCTTAAAATTCCTGTACACAATTTTATCTTAAAAAATTTTAGTAGAAAAATTCTGGAAACAGATAAGTAAGATTTTGTCATTCCGTCACTCATCCCTTGGCTCTTGTTTGTTTACATTTTTCATCATAACGTTTAGAATTATCTAGTCTTTTAAAGACCTAAAATACTAATCTAGTCAAGATCATAGAAGCATCAGTATGTTTGTTTACGTCTAATGTCACTTGTTTGTTTATGTCTAATTTTTTATTTTGTTGCAACCTTATGAAGAAAATTTTAAAATTCACTGAAAATAGCAGTATACATGTCAATTAAGCTTAAACTGGAATATACTACCTCTATTTTTAAGACCGCTGTCAAATAAAAAAACCTTAGCAAACGAGTTACCATACAAAAGCTTGTATACACTTGAAAAGGTTTATATCCGCGGGCTTCTAGAAGACCATACGATTCCAAAAGTTATGACAGAAAATGTAAGCAAATAACAGCCAAGGTAGAATAGCGGAACGACTAAATTTCCCTGATAATGAGGAAAAGTATGAATCAGAAGCGTAGATTCTTTTATTAAAGAAATTATCATCAACATTTTGCTTTGTAAAAGGGCCTTTTCAGGACCTGTTAGACTGCATATAAAAAAACATAACAAATAGAAAGAAACTTTTTACAATGCGAATAACACAAAAACAAATATATTATTTGTCGTAGCGATTGCCTCAAGCAAAAAATAGAGATAACTACAGGACTGTCCCGTTACTATGCGTGTGTGAACACATTGGTATTTACGCAATATCATACATTTTTGTCAATGTCTTAGACCAAATTAAGAAAATGAACATCGTAACATTTACTTTTTATGGCAACTTACTTACTTTATATGTTTTAGTTAAACAAAGTTTTCCATACTTCTACTGGCACACTGTCAGTTCCTTTAATCAAGCATACGATCAGTGTATAAATAATAGGAGAACTTTATGCTCGCGTTGGCTTAAAACTATGTTTTAAACTAACTATATAGTTTAAGTAATATCATGGTTAAGTAGAAAAAATTCTGGGAACAATTTAGTGAAATGTTTTATAGCAGACAACTCCTCTGTCGAACTCTATGTTTACGTTAAGATTTAATTAATAATGAGAAAAAGGTAAACTAGGGAGTGTAGATTGTTTTATTAAAGTTATTTTGATCAATGTTTCGCCGTTTCAAACGGCCTCTACAGGACCTGTTACACTGCATATAAAAAAAAAACTTAACAAATAAAGAACATACATTTTACAAAATATTTACACAAAAACAACAAAATTACTGGTTGTTGCAGTCAACTCAAGCACACAAAAGAGATAGCTAAAAGAATATATCTACCTACGTGTCTTCCTTATGTTTTCTGATGTATCGATCATGATCAAGAAATGATAACATTTACAATACCTCTGGCTAACCATGCAAACTCATGTTTATGTATTTCGTCTCACTTATTTCAGAGCAAAAGTTTTGAGACATAAGGGCCTCGTTAGAAGAGCGTATGAACATGTAAAAAGTGTGGGTGTGTTCGACTGTTATGTGTATTGCAGGTATTGTACGTTGGTTTTCAGCTCCATTTTCTCTGGGACAAACTACCCTAACTATACAAACAAACCACATATCAGTCAAACACACCCACACATTTTACATGTCCATATGCTTTTCTAACAAGGCGCTTATGTCTTCATTCTTTTGCTCTTAAATTAATAAAACCAATTACATCAACATGAGTTTGCATAGTTATCCAGAGTTTTTGTAAATATTATCCTTTCTTGATCTTAATCGATATGACCAGAAAACATAAGGGAGACACGTAGGTTGAAATATCCCTGTAGCTATCTCTTTTGTGTGCTTAAGGCAACTACTAATACTGGTAATTTTTTTGTTTTCGTGTAATGAGCATTGTAAAATGTTTGTTTCTTTATTTGTTATGTTTTTTTATATGCAGTGTAACAGGTCCTGAAGAGGTCGTTGTAAACGGCGGAATATTGACCAAAATAACTTTGATAAAAGAATCTACACTCCCTAGTTGACCTTTTTCTTAATAATAATTATATCCTAAATTTAACGTATAGTCAATAGGAAGAGTTTTCTGCTATATAACATTTTACTTAATTAATCCCAGAATTTTTTCTACTCAATATTTAAAGTTTGAATTCAGTACGCATGTTTTGAAGAGACAATAGAACAATATTATGGTAAAAATAATGTGATTTAAAAAAAGGCATAGCACACTTTTGTTGATTAAAGCCATTGTGTTTCGTACATTTGTGAGTTTTTTTTTTAATAGCGTAGACAGTTATCGAATTTCGACAAAAACTTATAAAAACCTCATAACTCTGTAAGTAGAAGCAAAATTTTTTAGTGATGGACTGTAATCATTCATGTAAGTACTAGCGAGTTAAACACAACAGTACAGTTCGCAGCTATTTGCACCTAAGCTTATACTGTACTACTCGCTCTATCCTCCCTAAATATGTACATTTGATAGTTTCACAATTTTTTTCAATTGACTGTATATGTTCTGTATCAGCAGAAGCCTAGTTACGTGTCCATAATATTACTAAATCTTTATAGTCAGTTTAAAAGATATTTTTATGCAAATGCGAACATAAAGTTCTCCTATTATTTATGCACTGACCGTATGCTTGATAGAATGAACTGACACTGTACCAGTAAAAGTATGGAGCACATTGTTCAACCGAAACATATAAAGTAAGTAAGATGCCATAGCGAATAAATGTTATGGTGCTTATCAATGTGATTTGGTCTAATACATTAACAAAAATGTATAATATTACGTAAATACAAATGCGTTCACAAAACGTACAATTGTAATATATTTTTGGGATCAGTAAGAAAAAATGACATCATTTTAGAACAGAACTTTTCCTCAGAAACGAAAAAGGGGGTTTTTCGCAGAAAAATTAAATAATCTTATGACTTTTTCACATGTATCTAAAAATAACGATAAGAACATTAAAAAACGGAAAAATTTATTTTTCATAAAAGTCGATTGTCCGAATTGATCATCAATATGAGAAAAAAATGGTCAGAATAAATAATTCTTGTTCACCTGCGGTCAGATGTATCAAAAAAAAAAAATGCGGCCTATTAACAAGAATCGTTGTTCTCAAATCGAAAAAGAAAGAAACGAAATTTTTTTTCACAGTACCAAAAATCGTTGAAAAAAAAATCTTTGTTTCATTGCAATTAGTGAATAGAATCCTGAGATATGACTGGTTACATACACATATACACTGACACACGCCCACGCACGCAGATACACACACACATGGACATCTATAAGAGAGATATGTACTTTGGTTCTAAATGCTTCAAAAAATATTTAAAACATGTAAGATACATGCGACTTTTCGTCAACTATAAACCTTTCTTTTTAAAAAAGCAAATAGTTTAAGGCATTGCTACCTAATGGCCACGTGTAGTCTTATATTTGACCAATAATAAGTCTGATATTGGATAAGTTGATTATGTTATATTCCGTCTCTGATAGGTCTTGGCATTAAGACCCAAGGAGTCTTAAATAATGTTCACGCCTAAGTATTGTTTAGGGTTTAAGTATATCTAAAAACGATACAAAAATTATCAAAATAAGGTCATAATTCACTATAAATATAGAAGTAGTTACCAAATAAAGTGATTGCGCTATCGATCTATCAATGAATTATTTGTACAACTTCAGTAGTGTATAAATTAAGTTGAAGTATTTTGTATCAGCTGCAAACTTCTAGGAAAGCTTTATATATATATATATAGATACATATAAGTAATAATCAAAATAAGTGAGATAAGTATTCATTAAATGAAAAAAAATCAGTATAGATACTGATTGTGTCGAAAAATTCTATAACTAAAGGTTTCTTTTAAAAAAATAAGCATGGCACTGGGAATAGTATAAGGAGCAGTTATGGAATTTAAAGTCTCTAAAATTTATTGTAAATAATACTGGAGAAAAGAGAAAAAGTATCTAATATCACAGTTCAAGACTTGCGACGTCACTTAAAGTCTAATTTTTAGGGCTTCTGTTCAATGTAAAGAATAATGTGAGTGAACTCATTTTGAATTAATATTTTCTCTCGATTTTAAATGTTAAACATTATGTTTAATGCTTTTTCCACAGTCAAAATTTTTTAATGACAATAAGAAACTGTTATGATGTGGTGTTTGAGCTGTTGTCTGCATATTAAATATCAATAGAAAATAGAGAATACTTTTATTTGAGTTATGATATTTGAAAAATATATCGTATTCTCAATGTCTAATATTACTTAATAATTAGTATCATCAGTCATTTAAATACTACTGCTATCCCTTGAGTTTATTGTCAACAGAATAATTCAGAATTTGCATTTATAATATAGTTGAATTACTAATGTTATGTCTACTTAAAGAAATAAATGAAAAATTTATAATTAGGAAAAAGATAATTAAAAAAATATTTTAAGATCGCTTTTTCACCATACTACGCCGAAAGTTGGAAGTTTTCTGCCGCTTCACGAAAAAAATTCCCCTCCCGGCGCAGGATTAGTGAAAAATCGTATAGAACCCACGGGATGTAATATAAAACGCCTTAGAACCCATGCTTATCCCCCTCGGCTTCGCCTAGAGCGTCAAATGCGTTTGTTCTGAGACATTCTTCACTTTTCTTCCTGGGGGAGTAACATCCTATTATTGATATGTACCTCTAGTAATCGGGTAGAGTAAGCAAATCCGAAAATGTAAATAGCAAACTCCACGTTTTAATATTTTTTTTTATATAATAACTAGTGTAATAACATACTCAATACGCAGAAAGGTTACTATATGTATTAAAAAGAATTCTAAGAGAATTTTTTTTTCCTCAAAGTAATCATAAATAGTTCTTTTGACTTCCTGAAGTAATCGCGAATGTCCATTATATTAGAATTCTTAAAGAATTTTTCATCGCACGTATAAAGAAGTGCATAAGAATTATTTTCTTCATAAAAAAAGTAATTATAAATAAAAAGATGTGAAAGTAACTATGAACTGAGTTTTTAAAAAATTCATTTAGTAAGCTTGTAAGTTAAAGGAAATACTAAAAAAAAATTGATATAATTACCGCTGGTGAGGTTCAAACCAGAGTCTCCCGCGTGAGAAGCAATCACTTTACCACTGAGCTACAGTATATAGACTTAAAAACTAATTCTATTGATATAAAGTTCAATTCAATGAAATATAACTGTGTTTAACACTACAATTTATCCTAGTAATTGGGTAATATTTGTTAAAAATTATAACATTTGATAATTATTTCATATTAATCATGTAACACGTTCATTATGGGAGCTTGAGTCAACGTACTAATAAACAAGTTCGCTAAGTGTTCATCAAATGTTCTTAAAGAATTCATTCAATTCAACAGTGCTACCAAATTGCAACAAGCAAAATGTTTTCACCTTTACGATTCAGTTTAAATGAATTCATCAAGAACACTTTTGGAACTTATTTCACATGGGATTTAACTTAATGAGTTTCCAAATACCTATTATGAATTCTCATAGAATTTATTCTTAACTTATACATGAATTCGTTAAGAATACAGACAGTTATTATTACACTTCTATAATTAATTTATAATTAATTCTTTTAAATAAATTTATCAATTGAACATTTTTGTGAATTATTATTGAACTCAAAAAGATTTTTAATGCCTGCTGGGGAAATTTCCAAGAAAAATATTGCATGAAATTTCGCATTGGACTTAAGTGTGCATATGCACACACCTAAACATTACGCCCAACGTACATAAGGTTTTGAAAGCCAAATTAAGTCCCTTGAGGTCACCTATAGACTCTCTTACAAAGCATGTACATCTCAGACCACGCTCGGCATGTATAACTCGCATTCCACAAGGAAATCATTGAGGAAATTATAGTCTTCACGGAATTCATGAGGAAAAAGGGAACAATCTTTCAGAAATTCCTTAAAGAAGAAGCTTAAGGATTTTCTGGGTCTTAGTTTTACGACGTTAAGAGATACTTTTCTACATTTGGTTAAAGAATTGTTATATTTCTTTGACATTTTTTAATAATTAAGTATCATGTAGAATTATTTTTAAGTATTATACGAACTTTTTTTGCATGTAAGAGGTATTTAATATGTATTCTTTGGACCACAATATAAGGTATTTTTGTAAGATAGCTTTAAATTAGCCTACTCAAAGAATACTAAAAGAATACTCTATCACTTTTAATAGGAATTCTTTCAGACTTCTTTTTGAGTTATATAAGATCTGCATAAGAATGCTTTCATGATGGACATTTACGTATTCTTAAAGAATTCTTTTTCTGTAAATATCTGTGTATTGGGATATACTTATTTTAAACGCGTATCGTAGCAGGGCAAGACAGTCGAAAAAATTATCAAAAAATGTCAAAACTAGTTTTTTGCGTTTTTTTAGAAAAACGAAGCATTTGACAAAAAAATTTATCCCAAGTAAAAAATGCGCATTAAAGAGACGGACCAAATAAACTTTTGTGGGCCGCAATAAGTCTAGTGGGTTTTAGTATATTGCAAAAAACAATTTTTTAGTCCATTTTTTTTGAAATTTTATAACTTTTGTCATATTAAATATAAGCAATTAAAAGTTTGAACAAATACGCATGTAATAAGCCTTAATGTGCATACTAAATTTCAGCAAGATTAATACGATTATTTTTGAGAAACTTTAAAAAAACGTTAGAACGATTCTCGTAAAAATGTACATAAAAAAGTTTTGGCTCATTTTTGACCAATTTTTCAAGCGAGTTTCTGTTCTTCGAAACATGCTTCACATTATCTTCAAACACTGCTTTATTTGAGCGAGTGGAAGTATGGAAAAAATTGATTGCAAAAAACCGCACTCTGGCGCTCGGACCGGTGGCTCGGTTGGCCACTACATGCTTAGTTCTCCACAGAGTGGCTTCGCACTCTTTAAACGCTCTTTTGTGTTTGTTAACTGAATATTTTATTCAAATTTATCATGAATGAATGATATAATATGATACGATATAATTAGCCTAGTTATTACCACAGCGTACGATTCTCTTGCATTTGTAAGTAAAAACCGTTTTGAACGAGTACATGCAATAACTGTCTAGCAGTAAATTTCAGATATAGAATAATTATTACAAACCTCTTTAGCTTGGATGTAAGTTTTGACATATTAGACATAGATACGTAATTAGGAAGTCTGTGACTCACACATTAATCTACTTAAATTTAATTTAGACAATTGATAAAAAATGAAACATTGAATTGCTGATAATTAAGGCTATACTAGCTATTTAAACATTATACTCTGGGTTTTAGAGGTGTAAAGTATTATTTTTTACCTTGTATATATAATATACATTGGCTTTACAAAATTCTGACATGTTCTTACATTTAGAAGTAACGAAAGTACTATCTACAAAAACCTGGAGCTTTAGATTATCACTTTCCATGTCGTCCAGGTATTACATATTTTAAATCTGACATTTTGATTTTTTACGCTAAACTCAATGGGTGATGATGTGATTAGTATCATATTTATTACTAATCATGATGATAATTTAGTTTAAACTGTTCATTACACACTAAAAATTAAATTGAGTGGGCCAAATCAAATCAATAACATAATAAGAAATTTACATAATATAGTGTTGACCCTAAGAGATACCCAACCTTGTTATTATTGTACCCCCCTTACTTTATGTTTAAATTAGATATGATAGACATTTTTAGCTGCACTGCGAGGTATACTTGAATAGTAAGGCATTCTTACGAATTTGATCTTGCAGAAAAGAAGCCAAAACTTTCAAGATCATGCATCTGAAATATCGGGTGGCTCAAGGTTAAGCAGTCAGTGGACAAAGATGACCGCTGCCTTTTACGGTTTCACCGTTGCTCGCTTAGCAGCGCTTACAGTGCTG
Source organism: Copidosoma aretas (assembly GCA_030522625.1). Taxonomy (NCBI): domain Eukaryota; kingdom Metazoa; phylum Arthropoda; class Insecta; order Hymenoptera; family Encyrtidae; genus Copidosoma; species Copidosoma aretas. The sequence goes on from JAPYYV010003900.1 coordinate 30,391, forward strand.
CGCTGGACAAATTTAAGAATCATAATTTCTTGAATAATAACTATTACAAAACAACAATTTCGAATAGTTATTCATAAAAAAAAATGTTCTTGTGCAATAACTTAAGTTAACATTACATCGTCATTAAAGCCAAGTAGTTTTACCAAAATAAAAAATGCATAGCTATCTAAGAAGTTGAGTACAAATTGATAGCATGACTACGCTCATCCTGTCAGATCTACATAGAGATAGAAGCACAAAGCATGTTAAATAAAAGCAGATCAAAAATAAAACTTTCTATGGTCATTGATTATTCAAGATTCTTTTTAATCATAATGATAATAATATGAAACATACTATGATCATATTTTGAAAACGAAATTCTTCATTTATCTATATCATTTATTTTTTTAAATTTTTTCTAAGCCTCGAAAACCGATTTTGAACGATTGTGCTGGTACAATTAGTCGGAAAATTTTACTTACTTCGGTTAGAATACTTTTTAATTAGTCTTACTTCTTTAGCAACAACTTTTTGTAAGAAAACACTGTTGTTTCAAAAACTTGAAAATCACAAAAAAAGCTTGATTAAAAGTAGAGTAGTAGAGATAATAATAGTATATTATGTACCAAGGAAGAAAAGTGAAGAATATTAGGATCTTAAGTAGTGTATATTATATAAATATAAGATCTAAGGCTTCTTCACTCGCTCCTATAGTGTGTGTAGGACTTTTTGTGGGAAGGGGCATTTTTGTGCCGAGTTAGTACCCACTTTTGCCATGCAAGGTTGTTAATGTATTATTATAGTCATCTGATCCCTAAAGAACTTCATAAATAATGATTTTATAACTTTTTTCCTAGGTTACAGCAAAAAAAAAATTTCGATGTCCAGAATGTGTAAATACAGAGATGTTATCAGCTGATCTAACTCATATGATTGAAAGAACTCAATGCATTAACTATTTTGCTAAATCATTTCATGACATGCCATTAAAGTCAGTAGAATTTCGTGCGGATCCAGTACTATTCAAAGATTACTTTCCAGAACGATTAAAACGCTTTAATGATATAGGAATGCTGTGAATCATTTCATGTACAATAAAATCAAATGTTTACAAATAGTTATTGAGATGCATGATTTTTTAAAACATAATAAAAACTTATGCTTAATGTATACGATACACAATTTTTTTGCTTCAGAACAAATTTGTAATGTCATTTGTCTTTAATAACCTATGATTATAAGCACTTTTAAGGAAGACAATATTACAAAAGAAAGATCTTGCATTGATTTGCAATAATGTGCTGCTAAACTGTTAACAATCATAATTTTTCAAAGAGTTTCTTCTAATAATCAGTTTTACCATCTCCATAAATAGACTATACTTATGCATAAAGCATACTTGCTATTTTACTGCTATGCATAGGTTGTGATCCACTTATTTTTAAATTATCAACAAACTCGTTTTATTATTTGATGCTTCAATGTCAAAAAAAGATAATGCACTCAGTCAGAACTATAAACCACAAACCTCTAATACAAAGAAAACTGTTCCTTAATGCAAATCTTCCGTAGTTTGACTCAATATGTATACCAATTTAGGCCTGTATTACGATTCAAATTCTTACTTTAGATGTACGTCCATCCCAGAATTATCCTACCTACCTTGATTTTTTAGCACTTGACTTTTTATTTGTCGTTCGGTTGCTTGCATCCTTCAAAATAGTCCCTATTGAATTGAAGAGCGTGCTTATATCGACACTTTAACTTCCTTATCCAGTCTCGAAAGTCAATTTTTGGAATCGTGCGTTCGATGAACAAGTTACAACAGTCTCTTTGTCGTCATATCAGTGTCCATTAGGTTTGGTTTTCAATCAAAGATATAGCCAAATGATTCATCACTAGTAATAACCTTTTCAGCAAATTTTTATCACTATTGATCATTATCAGATTGTCCTGAGAGATTTATAATCGAAGATTTTCTTGCTGTTCTGAGAGCAGTTTGGGACGAGTTTCGTACACTCGCAAGTCATTTCCGAATTCTTGTTTTAAATTCGCCAAACAGTACTTTTTGGTATTCCAAGGTCGTCTTCTAGTTTCTTAACCACCAAACGACGATCTTGTTCAACAGCAACTTGCACACACTTGAAATTAACTGATGCTGTTACCCACAAAAGTCGACTAAAATAAGGATCACTGTCAACAGACGTGCGGCCACTTTTCAATCGCTTATACAACTCTTTGATTTATGTTTTTCCCTAGTCTCGTCCCCAGAGGCCTTTTGCAACGTTTTAATAGTTTCTGTGCGAAACTGAATACAAATTTGCTGTTTGGTTCTATCCGTTATTTTAAGTAAGAAATAAAATCCGACAAACGCAAAGAAGACGTAGTAAAAAAAAACACGCTGCGCGGAAACTAAAGTGACTCATTGGTAACTAAGGCATCTGAGGAGAAGGTTAAGAGAAATAGTGTCGTTTTTATCCTATAAAGGTCGCCTAACTGTCGTGGCACAAAGATATGAATGCAGGTCAGATACTTTTGGGACATACCTTGTACAAAGTATTGGAAAATGACCTTAAGCAATGCTATCGCTGTAGAAAACTAAGTGACTGTAGCACTCAAAAGTTAACATGGCAGTATATATGTTAGGAAGCTTTAATTCAGATAGTAAATAAGTGTAAAGATCGTCATTAATGATACGACCATACTAGCCATCAGTATCCACATTGGTTTCAAATATTATTTATAATAGATGATATCTATGACAAAGCGACGAAAATATGCTAAAGGCATTAGTAGCAAACCTAACTACGGCACCCTGATGAGAAATTAAATGTTTTAGATGTAAGCTACGGTTCTTAAGGTTTTTATCGTCTTTTCAATTTTTCTTATGATTTATTGGCAATTTGCTGATTTTCAATACATGTATTCGTGCATTTAAAAAATTGAAATTTGAATCAAAGTCATTCTATGTCGCATATAAAATAGTGGTGAACTTTTTTTAGATATGTGCGGTAGAGTTGATTGGAGTAAGATTCGATTCACTAGCGGTAAGTGATTAAGTTTCAAGACAATAAAAAACAGTTAGAACAGTTTTTTTATTAAGACACCGAAAAAAAGGCGGTGTAGTCACAGCACGATAGGTCATGTATCTGCTACACGGTACAACAGAGCAGCTAATGCGGCATACCCTGCAATGGGTGCGCGGAACCCGTGCAATGAACCTCCTGGAAGCCAGCCCACAAAATATCAATTAATGCAATAAAAAAAATACTAGGTGCCGTGTTTTTATCTGCACATTTCGTTTATGCAAATAATTGG
>JAPYYV010003901.1:0-21711 GCA_030522625.1 Copidosoma aretas
CTGTAGGGACTGCCCTGGTCGGATGCACATGAGTGGAGAATGCTATTTTTCCTACCAAGGGCGCACCAGCCTCTCAAAAACGCCCGAAGTAGGAAAAATCAATTTTCTTACTATGGGCCCAAAGTGCAGCAGAGCCTTTTCGCCTTCAGGCCGCACTTTGGGCCTTGAAACAACTTTACGCCCACGGGCAGAAAAATTTTTTCGGCCCTCCGGGCGCAAAGTATTTTCGCGGGCACAAAGTGTGCCCACGGGCGCAAAATTGCACTTTGCGCCCTCGGCAAGAAAAATAATATACGAGACTCGGGCACAAAAGTAAAGCAAGCGCGCCCTTCGGGCGCTTATGTTTGTACTTTGTGCCCTAGTGGCGTAATGTACTATTTCCTACCTCGGGCACTTTTGCAACCCTGGTACACCCTCGGTAGGAAAAACAGCGTTCGCCCCCCATGTGAATCCGTCCAAGGCGGTCCAGTGCGGTGGAGAGATGCACATTTGTGACGAAAACTACTATTTCAACTCAAATAGAACATTAAATTTTCAGAAAAAATTTATTTCGAAGCGTTCGATAATGTACTTAATCCAACATAAAATTGTACCCAAGTCTGATAATCTACATCAAAAGTCATTAAAATTTTTCCGGCACTCGCGTCTGATTTATATTTTACAGATTTGGGTTACCCTCGACTTACTGAGATACAGTGCACAAGTCTGCACGGAGATCTGCGATCATCTGGGCATTCAGCTCTTCAGGATACCATACGCCCACGTGAATCAAAATCAAAGTCAGCGTAACAACTTTGGAGCTGAGAAAAACGGTACTACAATCACTACCAGATCACAATCTAGAAGGTTATCTAAGAAACACTAGGCCGAACGATTGTAATAATGAATGACAACAGAACTATATGCTAGAGAGTCAATGAAAGAAAGACAAACAAAATCTATTGAGCTTGAGAGCAATTAATTATAGACGATGATGACTATTGCTTCGAACGCTGTACATAAATTCTTATAATTCAATATGGATGAGATTGTTGCATTCATTGTTGTAATCGATCATGCTCACTGTCCGGTCAAATATACCGCACTGTCGTATTTATTATATTGTATCGTTTTATCTCTCTCTATTTTTGTATTTATTATTTTGTCATTATTAGTGATTAATTCCGAAAATTTTCTGAATTTTCAATTATGACATATTTGTTACGGTTGGGTGAGCATTATTGGTGAGTGTTACAACTATTTAAATCTAATCATACATAGTCTTTTGTTACTACTCCAATTGAATTGAATTAATTGCTTTTATTTGGTATGCAGGAATCACATATACAACCTGTGAGAGTAATGATTAATACTGTCCATCGAATCTCAAACATGTCAAAAAACCTTATGGAATTTTCAACTAACTTTTTTTTTAATGCAAGTAGTATGTACTTTACCTAATTGTGAGAGTTCTTCATTATTTATTCAAAAGACCATTCTTACATATTTTAATTATAATGAAATAAGTCCAGTCATTAGTGTATCTAATGAAATTTAATGTTTGTTTACTTGTATAACTATAAGTTTTTGAATGAGTAATGAAAAATCGACGAGGTTAAGGTAGGAAACACTTTATGTGTGAGATTCTTTGGATTATGTGTAGTTTTAGTACATTAGAGTCTTTTTTTATGATTTAAATAGTTTTTGTTGAAAGTTATTAATATGCTTTACTTGTGCATATGTAAAAAAAAAGTTACTTGTTCCAGCTGTGTTTATAGGCCAAATGTACAATGAATATTTTGTAATTCATCGTTAAGGATGAATTTGTAAACTAATTTTCATCAACATAGAAGACTTATTTTTGATGATAAAATATTTGTAAATACTACTAAAATTTTGCTTTTCTCTTATAATGGAAAAAATGGCATCTTGATATTTTCTTAAAAATAATCAATAATTATATAATTGTTGGGTAATAAGAATTTTCCCAAACTAGACGCTGGTAGAATTTCTGTAGAAAATCGTACTTGGCGCCTAGTTCTTACGGACGTTATGGTCTAACAGTGATAAAAGTCAGTTAGCTATTAATTTTCAATAGTAACGAATCAAACTGAATATCTGCAAGGCTCAATGTATATTTTTTCATTTTATTCTTTTACTATGATGCTTAACAACTTGTGTATATACAAATTTCCTGTAAATTAATTTCATACTTTGCAATAAGCATTAAGTAAATTTGAATAAATGAATCTGAACTGATCAATTGACCGTATAAGAAATAAAACTTTTCATCAAACACTTGTAATTAAGTAAAAACGTGAAAGTCAGGTACGTAATTTCTATATTTCGTAAGAGATAGTCTAAAAGTAGATAGATAAATAAATTTAACTATCTAATGAACCAAAACAGATACGATCGAAGTGAAAAACGACGCTGCAACATCGTTGCTAAGTCTATATATATATATATATATATATATATATATATATATAAGTAAAGTTTAAAACATCCTTATAACTTTTATAAGATAATATTGATAGGATATCAAAGCTGTATAATAAAGCATCAAGTGATTGGATGTGGTAACGAGCTCCAATAAAGTATGTTGTACAATCAATAACATGAAAAGTATTTTTTAATTAAATTCAAACACATAAAATTGTCCTTCCAACTATTAAAGTTAGATAAATACAGATGTTTCAATGTTTCAAATAATAATATAATTACGCATATTAAGAACCTATTGTGGGTATGTACGTGAAAAATTACTTTTGCATGGTTTTAATATGTTTTTCAGTGAAATTTCTCTTGGAGCTCGTAAGTTTGCATGGATTTTAGATCGCTTCTAATTTTTTTGTTATTTTCAACCTATTTTTACCTAATATTTTTAACTGATAACGATATGTTAAAAATAAAATGAAACAGTTCTATATTGAAGAATAAAGCGTAAAATAATTTATGATAAAAATTTTTTTATGATTAACATGCCTTTCAAATTCTTAGGCAAGTGGTTCAGTCGTGTTAAATATTTTCTGGATTGTCTGACCAAACATGATATGTACCTACTGAAAGATGAACACGATCGCTTACTGCCCATGAATTTGCATTGATAGAATATTAAGATTACACTAATGCTCCTGACGATATTTACAATACTTACTTGACAATTTTTTAATTGTTTTTTTAAACCCTGAGAGAATTTTTTTACCATACATCCTTCTCAAAACCACAAAATAACGTATGCCTCCACAAATTATCCTTCTAAATTAAAGATAATAATATTCTTTAATTTATTGTAATTCAAAGAGTTGAATGAAACAAAGCGCAATGGCGCCAAAGTATATAATATAGAATCGGGTACCAAACGTGCATGTGCCAAGCGCCTGTTTCTTGTTTGCAGCAGAGCTGAGGCCGCGTCGTCATCATACCAGTCATCATCAGTAGCATCAAGACTACCGCGTGTCAGCAGCGAAGTATATCTTAACATCGAGACAAGTAAAGAATCTTGTACTCCTGGATTGTGCACTATAGTGTTTCGACGAGTAATATCAGTTGTCACTTAGCTTATTTTTTATTAGATTTCATCACATCGATGTAGCAAGGTGAGCGTTTGTGAAAATTTTTACTTGCATAGAATATGTATAGTTATGATTAATAGTTCAAACTGTGCAAGATTTTAAGCAAACGGATATATGTCTTTAAATATATTTAATTGATAAGCAAAATGTGAATTTGGTAAAATTCGAAGCAATTGGCTTAGACCTATTTTAGGTGTACATTAACAGAATTAAAAATAAAGTTTATGGTTGGTAGATTTGTAAGAACAAATAGTGCTAACGTATGTAACGAAAAGGATCAAATTTAATTATTAATTAATGATAACTTTCTGCCAGATTCGGGGTGTCTCACTCCGAATCATAAAGTGATAGTTGGTGAACTTAGATAGTTAACTTATTAAAGAAAGTTATGAATCCTAAGAAGATTGTATTAATAAAATAAAATGTTGTTGAAAGTAAAGTATTGAGATTTCAATAATATTTTACAAAAGAAGTCTTATAAACAAATTTTATTAATTATTTTCGTGAAATAATTATGTTCATGTTGTTTGAAGATCATTAATACAATAATTGATGAAACATTTTCGCCGGGCTTGTCACTCCGTTAATTAAAAACCATTTTCATCGAACCTTAAATTTATTAGTAACTTACAAGTTTTACGATTTAAATAAATTCACAAAGTATTCATTTACAGAAATTTAAATGATTTATAAAAAGCAATAATGTTAAAAGAAAACAAACGTGCCTTTAGCAGACGAACAAGTCTTAAAAGTACTTAAAATTAAATTCTAAAAAAGATGGCCAAAATGTGTAAGAGTGTCTGATAACATTTTAAGTGTTACAAAATGTTGCGCTGTCATAAGAATACATACTTGTAGCAGCTTGTAGATATTCAAGATATTGTACTTAAATTGATGATCAAAAAAATTTTAAACGAAAAATATTTTCTTGAAATACAAATGTATGATTAGCTTGTTCGACAAAAGAACATTTGATTGCGATAGTCGTTAGTTGTATCCCAGTATTTATAAGTTTTTATAAAAATCATATTTTCTGGTCGACTGAAATATAACTGCGTTTATTGTTAAAAATGCATCAATGTATAACGTTAAAAATTCACGAATTAAATCATCTACAATCTGTGCGATTTTTTTTAGTAAGTCAAAGCTCATCAATTTGTTGCTATTTAGTTGGAGAAAAACTGGGCTTCGTTTATTGAGATAGGATTATGACGGGATCGTTAATTGCAAAATGTTTTTATCATTATTACATTCTTGGAAAAAAAATTAATCAACTATAGAAACTAAATATATTTATCTCATAAATATAACGTGCGTCAAAATCACCATAATATATTGTGAACAGAGGGTTATACATGCGTACATATTTTAGCTCTTGAATTCTGGGATGTATTTACTTTGAATATTATTGTATGAATTTATACGGATGTATAGAAACTAGAATATCTCAAAACTGTTTTGAAAAACGTATCATCTCAAAATAATTTAAACATATTTGGAGGTGATGTATTTTTCAATATTAATTGAAGATAAGACGTTTTTCAAATACATTTTTGAGATAATTCGTTCATTCACTAATTTATCAATTAACAGTATTTTTTTAAATTATTCACTTAAGTGAAAAATATGAAGTTTTATCCAAAAAGTTCGTATGGCTACCAATAAACTAAAGTTCGAAAGCAATGAAAGTAAAATAAATTATTTAACTGAATGTTAAAGTTTATGTCATTATCAAGTAAATCGAATTGAACATTGAGTACATAAAAGTTGTGACAACACATATGCATATTTATATGCATTTAATTTAAATAATATCTGCCAAGGGGAAAAAGTGCAAGTGCTGGTAAAACTATATTGTACTAACGCTTTTCCTTGAGATGGCCGAATGTATGTTGTATTTTTTATCGTAGATATTTATGTACAGAAAATAAAGTACGTACTTCAATCGCCATATTTTTATCATTAAATCAATGATTTTACATTTTTTCTCTATTATTATGAATTCAAGACATTCCAAATAAAGTTTTAGTTTACTCCGTGAGGGGAATAATTAGATCAAACATGCAATTATGGACTGAAAGTTTTTCTAAACCGACAAAAAATACTATTTTCCTCGCAATACAAATAAAATTTTGTGATATTTACTAGAAAAATAGTAATATTAGTTTACTCAAAGACGTGAGTAAAGTCACAAATTGAGTTAAATTATCACTCGATTTTTCACCCCATAAGTTGTCGCATAAATTACTGAAATGTGTTCACGCATTAGTATCCATACAAATTGCAGAATGAGAAAAAAATAATGTATCAAATATTACATTGTGCACCTATAGAGCGGAAAAGTAAAGAATTAATGTATCAGATCGCACGTAAGGATATTGCTACCCGAGGATGTCAATGCGATCCAAGCATTTTCTTTACTTCCGCCCCCGGTGCATACAATATGTTTTGGCCCACCTTGACTTAAAATACCACTTTCACTTCAACTACATAACGCCTTCAAAGACTTAACAACTGTATCAGTTCAAAAGGTGAAAAGGCCGTACGTAAGATGAACGTATAGAATAAATATGTGAAAATATTTTGAGTTGAAATAATACATTGAGTTACTGATTTTCGAATCATTATTCTAGAAAAATTTTATCCCAAATTTAACTTTGTAATCACCTATGAGGTGATATATTTTTATAAACGCTCATCGGTAAAATCGTTGTTTTTTATATTTTTCCTACCTCGGGCACTTTTGCAACCCTGGTACGCCCTCGGTAGGAAAAATAGGACTCGCCCCCCATGTGAATCCGTCCAGGGACCGCCCTCGAGAGATGCACATTTGTGACGAAAACTACTATAATTCCTCCTCTCCTCCAAAACTACATTCATAGGAATTCTCATCGTACGATCTTCGTCATTATGAGTCTGGATTTTTTACGATCACCTTTCAAGGACTCATGAAAAATTTTATGGTGCTGCATATGTGTATATTCTGTAAATTCATGTGGTGGTGCGTAAGTGCAGGCATCTGCAGGATGACTGCGGGTTAACTTTGAATCGATGATTATGAAAGGATTGGCCCAAGACCAAAGTTTCATCGTGCAGATGGCCTGTATAATATTGATGTTATATTACTTGGGTCCAAAAATATATTTTCGCCAATAAAACGTGAAAACTGTCTAATGCAAATCAATAAACTGGCGTTTTGAATAATTGTTTACCACTGCCCAATCTTTAATTTAGAACCGCACATATTTCTTTGGCATTTAAGTACATACCGTACACCAAGAAAAGCACTGGAACTCGGTCCAGGCAAGTATTGCAAGTCGAAGCAAACGAACAGCGGCGAAGCGCGTAAATAGCCGCAATACTGATCCAACTCTCGAACGAGTCGCGCGCTCTCGAGTAAAATACTTACCCCCCTTTGAGAAACTCACGAGTCCTCGAGGCCAGCAGTTTTCTGGCGACATCCTTTCGACGCGTTTTTCTTTGGCCGTTTGAATTCGACAAAAAGTTCTTGAAACAAAGAGGCTGCGCGGGGGTCTTGTTTAATTGTATACAGAAGTAGTATATTAAGTTTATGTAATTTTTTATTTACCTTTTTGTTCGTCACCAGAAAATGCGGAAACGACGAGACCATTGTAAAGCACAAAGTATGCAGATAGTAGGACCGAAACATATAAAGCTCAGGCATTCGATAGCTCCACGCACTAAGTTTGGCTGGAGGTGCAGTTGTCGATATAATTACGAGTATACTTATAAGTATGCGGACAGATAACGACGTCGGACTTGAAAAAGAGTAACATGGCTTTTTTGAGGGATGCAAAATACATTTTTCATTTTAGTTTCAATAAAAATTGCAGGCAACGGTTAAAAGTACGTATGCCGGGTGTGAATATAGTTTATGTATGCCACACTTCACGAATGTTTGGGAAGAGTACGGTTTTCCTGGCATCACCACAGTACTTACATAAATAGGGTATTGGTCATGTGTGACATATCTTGAGCGTTGTACATCGTAAGCTAAAATTTTAATGTTCGAAACAAAATGCGATATCTTGAAAAGAAAGCGATATTGGCATATATGGTGCAGGTATAGTCAAAAGTTATTTTTTATCGCACTACAACTTTCCGTCGTTATTTTTTTAAGCTTTTTTTTTTAACATCAAATTACAATTAGTTTTGAGTTTACATAAAATTAAAACTTTTCCGCGAAGTAATGCATTTTTAAAAATTAAATTTGGACCACATTATAATCTGGTGAATTTACTTATGTATGTTATAGGTTCAAGGAAAAAAAGCCTTTTTTACATATACAACTAAATTTGTCCAACACTATTTGTCAGGGAATTTTATCAGAGATTTGATTTTATATCTTGAAGCCAGGTTTAAGCATGTCTTCAAGAATTAGCAAAAGAATTAATCATTTCAAAAGACATTGCAAATTGCAAAATTAATAGTTTTCGACAATTTTTTGTTATTGAAAGAAAACTATAATAATTGATTCTGTGGGCAACATTTTTTTTTAATATCCATAACTTTTGTATTTAATTTTTAACAAAATTATAATTTTGCAAATAAATTAGAAAAAGAGGTGGATAACCGGAGGTGCTGAATTACCTATTTACTTAAAAAATTAATCTTTTCAATTCACCCGAGATTTTTGATTTTTTAAAGAAAAATGATCAGATAAGGATTCACACAAAACTTCACTATTTTGTGAAACAAAAATAAAAATGTGACTGGATATTATACATTTTATTAACACAATTATGCATCACAAATATTGTGCGTGTTTTAACATGAAAAAGATTAATCTCGATTCATCCTACAAATTTTTTCATCTGCACACTCATTTTTTACTTCAAAATTTTTTTTTAAATATATTTATGTCATTTAACAAAAAATTTTCAATCAAAACATGTTAACTGCACAAAAACTCTATTAAATACTACTATCACAATGGTATTACTCAAATTTACTTCTGTAATATTTTTTTAATTTGTTTTTATGATTATTGTACACACATGTAAATTAATTTTTATCAAACATATTTTTCAAAATACAAGAAGTTAAACACAACAGTAAACAGTAAAAGAGTCAATCTTTAAAATTTTCATAAGAAACTTTTCAGGCTAGCTGTATTTATACATACTCATTAGAAATGTGGCCTTAATATTGTTATTTCATGGAGATTTCAGATCATGACAAGATAAAGCCCGTTTGAGTATGATAGGTATAATATAAGTATCTCTTTTGCCAAATGGTATGTAATTTTCAGACTTTGTCTCATTACGCATACAAACATTAATATTCTTTCCATCTTAATATATATTTACTGTGGATACTGATTATTTACGACAAGTTCAGATTACTCTTTGATCAATAAGTAAAAACAAGTTCATACTTAAAAATATTTCATCCCTTGTTGGATGTAAAAAGCTATCTTCCTACCAGCATCATAAATTATGAGTTTTATAAAACTTTCTACACACTGGCAGTATAGTATAACTATTTATGTTAAATAATTTACGTAAAACACAACAATGAAAATGTTAAAGTAGTTTTGATTTCTTCTTCTAAAAGTATACAATATTTTGTATTCTTTAGGTAGAAAAATAAGATATATCAATCAGTCTTGTCGAGTAATAATTCTGATTATAATTTGGAACTCAATTATGTTTGCATTTAAATCTGTCTACTCTTTGGTTTCAAATACTTTTTGAAGTAACTGATTTTTCTTGTTTTGAAGAAACATAATGTATGGCAAACAATTACTATATCAGCCAGTAAATGCTTTTCCATATAATTTGTAGGTCCATTTAAAACTTTGTATATCTTTTTAAAACCGCTTTTGTCAACATTGCTAAGATTTCCCCAATCAATGACTCTGATATCATCGTTATCATCACTATGATTTTCTTCAATCGCTGAATTTCCCTTCTGTTTTTGTCTCTCATCATTCTTAGACTTCTTTGATTTGAACACGATCTTTGGAAATTTAAAGTTACTCCATTCTAGTGACATAAATCTTACCCAGGTAATGAAAATATTTTTTATTTCCTTTAGACTTATGTCAAATAGTATACTTATTTCATAGTGTGACTTCTGTAATTTAAGAAGAATTAATGTCATGAAAAACTGATCCTGGTGTGTCATGGGAGCAGGCTGATTGCTGTAGTAATACTCTAAAGTATTGACATCAGGTTCCAGAATTCTGAAGACGAGTAAAAATTTTTCAAAGTTCTGTAATCCAGTGTAGAATTCAATTGCTTTATTGTTTTTTTTTATTAATTCAATAGACAATATAGGTTGACGCAAGTCCTGACTTGAAGTTCTTAAATTGTAATGTTTGTATTCCAATTTTTCACTGAATACACTGGCATTAGCTAAATTTTCAGTTGAGTTAGAGGAATGATGATTGTTATTTTTTTGCAACATAAATCCTCTATAATCCAAATCGGAGGAATCACCGGCTGTATTACTTTCATTATTCAATGAGATTTTTACTTTCTTTTTAGATGGATTGATGTCAACTGAATGTAGACTTTCCTTGAGCTTAGGATTATTCTTGTTAACAGTCAATGGCCTGTTTTCTTCTAGCAAAAAGTGACGATTCATTATTTCCACATTCAATACTTCCACATCAGAAGATTCACTTGCTCCATCCTGCGATAAAATTTGTAGATCTTCAAAAGAATCATCCAATTTTCTCTTAGTTGAATTTTGCAAGTTAATTTTTACAGGAGACTCTGACATTTTTACTGATTGATTAAATTCATTTAAGTCTTATAACAGTTTACAGAATTTTTATTTGGATTGGGTAAACTAGTTATACTTTCCAACTTTTTTTTTCAAACTGAAAAAGATAAAAGTCGAACATAACCCACTTTTGAAAAGTAAACAAATAGTCGTTTGTCAATAAAATAATTAGAATTACAAGCGAATTTCATTCTTTGCAAAGTTGTAGGTATATAAGTATAATTATTTAAACTATCGCGTAAAAATAAAACAACTCACCATGAGAGTAGACAAGTAATTTTACTTGTACAACATACTTGAAAGTACAAATTCACTTGTGGAGAAAATAATACACAAATGTAAGTAGTAGTACCTTAAAATGTTAAGGTGAAAAATTGAGAATCATTTGTTATTATTTAGGTACATACACCAAAACAAATGCTGCAGCCCCATAGGGAAAAATCATCTCAAATGCTGAGGCTAACCTGATCGCTACAACGGTATAACCGCTTTAATAGATTGGTAAAGTCGGTCCTTCTCTTATCGGCTTTCACCGCGTAGACAAGAAAAATCAAATTCTATGATTTTTAATTCACAAGTACTTAGGGTACTCGCTGAAAAGAAAAAATGAATGAAGTATGTGACATTGCATTGCCATCCATCATAAGAATTTCTGTCGGAAATAATTTTTTCAATTATCGTACAGAAATAGGTTGAAAATATATCGCACGATTCAATCGCAAATAAAAGCGTTAAAAAAAAATAGTAAGAATAATAACTATATCCCTGGTTAGAATAAAGTTTTTTTTTTGAAAAACAAATGTAAATTTTCTGCAATCCTGCAGGCACTCATACAAGGATTGCGGATCATCCTGCAGAAGTCCCTGATGCAAGCATTCTTCCTGGATTTTCTCATACGAGTGAAATAAGGAGGGAAAAGTCATTCGAATACATTATTCGACCAAAGAATCCGGACAGCATTTCCCTTCTCCTATTTTTCGTTCATATTTTAGTAATACACGCGCATTTCATGAATATTTGAACTATAACAGACCCGGAAACATCGTTGATTATTATTTACCGATAAGCTCATTAGCCGTCGTAAAAGACGCTTTCCCTCGGGCTATGTAGATCGGTATGCACATTCAAAAGCCCGCCGTAGTTGTACACACATGACGTTACAGTTACACTCAATCGAAAAGTTGATTATCCCGATCGTTTTCCATTAATTATCCATCACACGTTATAGTTACTAAATCGAGAAGTTGCTATCATCCCGCTCGTTTTGTCCCTCGTTGTCAAATCGGACGACATCACCGTGCCGTCGAAAAATAAAAAAAATGCCACTCGGCGCGCGACAACTCCCCAGTAAGTTACCAGCAACAAAGGCATGCCCGGCCCCCGGGACAACTACGTCTACTTCGAGCTGAAGGGCAGCTTCTCCGCGACGCGGCCGTTCCGCGAGCGCGACCTGCCCGAGCTCAGCCGGCGCAGCTCGGTCATCATGGCCTGCCAGATGTTCCGGCACGAGGCGGTGGCCGGCCGGGACCGGGCCCGGCTCCGGCCCTACGTGGCCGCCCACCTGCACCGCGCCATAGCCTCTGATACCGGTATTGGTACCGGCGCCGAGTCCGACCGTGCGCATCCCTGCCTAACCCGCCGGCTCGACGACACCTTCTACGTGCACGTGCACCAGGACGCCGGCGAGTGCCCGAGCGGCCGGGACGAGCGCTTCGAGATCTGCGGCTACCAGGAGCTGGTCGTCGGCGCGGGAGTCGCCGTCGTCGTCGATTACAAGCTCCTCGTCCACCGCAGCCTGGATTATCCGTCTCTGAAGGAGCTGTTCGACCGCCACAGCGTGGCGCCCGAGCCGCATTACTCGTGGTGGGACCTGATCGACCTCGCGGACCGGTCGGTGGGATCGGATGAGCTCGGGGCGCGGCGGCCCTTCGTAGTTACCGTGGACAGGGCCATTTGCGGGGAAGTCAGGTGAGTCCGAGGATTTGCGTGCGGGGGCGGATATTTTAAAAGCCCAGCTATCCTTTTATCATTATTTTCCAGGCGCCAGCCTCTCTCCAGTTTGACGATGGAATAAATCTTGCGCTACCCGCGCACTGGTTGGACCTTCTAATCGTCTGTCGTTTCATCGTCGTTGTTGTTGTTACAGCGCCCATTCCTGTTATTAGCTAGCTACGCCTGAGTTGAGTAATAACTTTCGACAACTGTATTTATGTACTACTATTTTTACACCGAATCACTGTATAATATTGGCATACAACTATTTTGAGTTAAACTAAATCGATTTCCAGGAATATTAACAGTCGTTTTTATGATTAGATAAAAGCATATCATCAATGACTATATATTGTATGTGTATTTTCAGTCATGCAGATTGTCAATTTGAATAACACTGAGATTTTGGGTGATTAATTTTTTCGATCAAAAATGATTTTTTTGATCGACTAAACAGCTAATTTATGTATATAATCGATAAAAGTAATGATTTAATTATTATCTGGCAAAAAATATATAAGTAGTGCCATGAGCAGTACTTTTTGACATCGTATATGAATGTATAAATATGATGTCTTGGAAATTATACTTTTTTTTTATGTATTTATTTATTTATTTGAGTATAAGCAATCAATCATGAATTTAATGGAGTTTCGTGCCTATATTT
The DNA here is from genome assembly GCA_030522625.1 of Copidosoma aretas. NCBI lineage: Eukaryota > Metazoa > Arthropoda > Insecta > Hymenoptera > Encyrtidae > Copidosoma > Copidosoma aretas. The sequence continues at coordinate 12,970 of JAPYYV010003901.1, forward strand.
ATGTATGAAGAAATATCTAGTCCGTTATTTTTTTCAAACAATTTAATGTTAGATCGATGTTGAGTTCGTTCTCATTAGCAAATAACAACTTAATTATCGTCGAGTTGGTGAGAGAATTGGTGGTAGATATTAATTACATCATACTTTTACCTTCATACTTTGCTCAGGCTTCGGACCGGTAAGTAGTCTCACAAAAAAAAAACTTATCTCATTTTATTAATATCTCGGACTATTGAGATAGTATCATTCTTGTCATATTTCTTAACTATTTCTCTCTAGTACGTATACGTATTAATTTTTTCGAACGAATCGAAATATCGTTAGTTGCTTCCATTCCACACAGCATTAAATATTTTTTTTCAACTAACGATGGCATCTGGGATTAGAACGTAAATAATTTTGTGATTTGCCGCATGTTCAACAATGACATTATACTTAGGTTAAATTTTAAAGAGGTTTTGCATTTCTTACTCGATCAAATCGAACACTGCAAAACATTGTTTTTATGCAATAAATTTTTTTTATGTGCAAAAAGAAAAAACACGTGTAGGTGTAGGTTACGTATACAATGATATAATTTTAGAAGTCATCACATATCAACTGATCAAGTTCATGAAATTCTACGTCAAGGTGCAGTTCAGTACACAAGCAGAAAAATATTGAAAAACATGATGCCAATTAACGACGGATCCGACAATAATTAGAAAGACGTACTAACGAGACCCAGCTCGAAATTTCAAACTAATTAAAAAAAGTAGATTTTCTCTCAGCACTAATTCGACACATTTCCTCTTTTGCAATTCCAATTAGATATTTATCCAATATTATATTATCTTGATGAATTCGAAGGTAATAATTAGTTGTCTTTACTAGACAAAACATAAACCTTGGATAAATTCAAATTTGAAAAAAAACCTGCTAATTTCAGCAGCATATACCTTTATTATTATATACAAACTTTGTTCAAAATCTAATTTTACACATCCATAGTTTTATTTCATGGGTCTTTGCTTGCGAGATATAAATACTATCTTTTTTTTTTAAATAAAATCCTATACCTAAACTGCTCCGACAGAAGTTTGGTTTCGAATGAAGGAATACGCAAATTTTTTACAAACTAAATTAAAGCTCCGAATAAACTTTGATACATCTCATACATCCTGTTTTCGATTAACTCTGTATAGTGGCATTTTGTTAATATATCTAAAAAAGCAGATTTCGATTTACGCGACAAACAATTGTTTGACGTTTCGTTGTTCTGGGCCTGTGAGATGAAACTATATAGATAATGTTTCGACCCATGGAAACGTTTTGAAATTTGAGCGTGCGTTTACGATTCGTGTACATTACATAAATCTTTTATTCCGTAAAACTTCATAGGCGCTTCATGTAGATTATCCAGCAATCTAGTTATTTTAGAGCCAATAAAAATTCCTAGTAACCTACTGAGCAATAATGAGTAACAAAATACATCAAAACCTATGTGTTTGATTCCTGCGCTCGTCGTACAAGCTAATCTTCTTTGCACATACCTTATTACGAAACCCAAAAGTTAAACTTTTATAATTGTATTATATAGGATAGCTGTGTCATGTGCTGTAGCGGAATATTGCAAAGTACAACCATAACTTTCATATATACCTCAAATAAAACAAATTTACTATAAAATCAGCTGCTTCAAATGGGAACTTGCGCGGAAAATAAAAAAAATAATCTGATGATATGTTTATTGTGATAACAACTAGTGATGTGTTAAAAATAAAAAATAACGAAAATTCACTTAAGGACATTTAATTTTTTTCTAAAAAATTTTAATACTAAAATAACATGATAATAATAATATTAATAATAATAATAATAATAATAATAATAATAATAACTATGAAGGATTTAGGAAATCGATAAGTTAGAAGAATACATCAAACAATGCATAAAAAGACTACGTTCATAAAATAACATTTTATTTCTAGACTAACTATAAAAGCGATGACATTTTCCTTTCAACAAAATTTTTATACATATACGGAAGGTTGATTAGGGAACCAAGGTGGCCACTCAACTCGTTTGTAGTCAAGCGCTATCGCTTCGTATTTTTTCCTCGGTTCACAAATATCTTATTCTCTACGGTTTCTCGCTATGATGATGAGAACAATTCGATATGGTCGATCACTAATGCTGACTTTTGTCTCTTACAATCGCTATAGTATTTGTCGAAATAATAGACGTTAAAAAATTTGATTGACTTTATTTAAATAAAAAAAATGGGAGACTCTCAATTAACGGAATCTAATTTGATTTCAAAGTCTAGTGACAGAGTCTCTTGATGAGAAAGTACAAACTATGTATGTAATAAGCAGTCACAGACGGTTAGGCTCCAAAATTGACTGTAGGTAATCAAACTCTAAACATCATAATTTTATTGTGTTTACCTACGTGTAAGCGCTCGTACGTGGCATACTTATAACAATTTTGGATCCTGGCCCACTCACATCTCACATCAACGTATATGCTCGTATTAATTAACAATCGTACATACTTAATTTTAAAGAGATTCGTGTCTCTCTTGTGTACCTAATAATGACAATGTTGCGAATGACAATTTTTTTTTTTGTTTTTTCTTTTGTTCTCTTCAATCGTATGGATCAACGAAAAAAAAAGAAATTTGTTGTCACAAAACTTATGTCTAAACTTACTTTGATTAATATATACACATGCCTGCTTGTATTATTTTTTGTTTTAAATACTCATTATTATCGATTGATCGATCACGAGAACACTAGAACATTGCATATCACGTAGCTTCGTGATAATTAAGATTATTGCGAATCAAATGTTTCACACGTTACCCTTTCTACTGACAAATGTTTCATGCTTTTTTACTTATCATTATCAACACACAGCGTTCAGTGATTCATTAGTATTCATATCTTGTATTTGTTTGTATTCGTTGTTGCACTGACAACTTTTTTTTCAATCCTTATTTAGCGATACACAAAATTCGATTTGTTACGCATGATTACAGCTCCGGCAGATTAAAAAAATCTATCTTTCCAGTACGTCACTGCCTACCGCCGTATCAGATTTATATCAAAATCAAGTAATCAGTTATTTTTTGTATTTTATTTTATTTATTATAATAATGATAATTTTACTTTTAATTGTATTTTCGTCGTGGAAGGACTTCTCAAGTTTATTTTTTTGTCAGTCAGTATTTTTTACCTATAGATTATTATAGATTAAGAAGATGACGAAAACAAAAACTATGTTTAACTATGTATATAATTAGTATTATCACTTTTCACCATACTGGCGTACTTTAATGTGGTCTTTGATGAAATTGAAATTCAACAATGACTTAGGTGGCATTCTCGGTCTTTTTGCTTCACTCATTCACTTGATCGAACCGCAGTTATGTTATCGCATTCAAATAGCTCGTCCTTGCTCGCTTGCGAACAAATAATTGCAAAAAAAGTATGCACAAAAACGTAAAATGCAGTTGAACAGACAGTTATCGTTTCTCAAAAGTTGTCTCCTCTCTCTCACTCGCATGGATGATTAAAAATGCAATGCTTGATAAATATAAAAACGAAAAAAAAAAAAAAAATTAAGTTTCGTACAAGTATACGCAAAGTTTTCAATCGAAGAAAGACTCAGCAGGGATCGGAGGAATAAGGAACGATGCATCCCATTCCCTGGTCCCCTTTCGTGTGAACCACCGCGTTAATTCATGCATTCGGTGCTGTCGTCTGTCACGGGAAAACGTGTAAAGAATGTACACTACTTCTTTTACGTTTTTCTCGTACTCTGTGTTCGAATCCTTAGTCGACGGGAGCTATGTTGTTCTCTTTTCATGCGTATGGACACACATTTATTCTTTCGAATGTTCGATGCTTATTTTACAAAAGTGTTGAATCATTTGTTTGTTTGTTACTTATCGTTTTTCGTACACACACACACACACACACACACACACACACACTCGTGTTACCGCAAAAAGTCCTAAAAAGACGTCTCCTAACGGCTGGTAAAAAGTCATTTATCCGTCTCTTCCATAACAATATATACTTTTTTTTTTTTTTTTTTTTTCAAACAAAACTACTCGATTCACTCAGTAATTCGTATTATTATTATTTTTATCATTACAACTATTATAATTATTATAATTATTATTGGTTCATTCATTCCATACACATCAACTTTAATAGTTAGATAAAATTGACTTGCACAGAACATGCGTTGATTTTTTCATTCAATGTTATCCACCGGTAGAATCTTTGAGCAAATAAAACATGTGATGAGCTTCGATATGCCGACAATAGAAATATTGATCATGATTTACTTGCTGTACAACGAAAGTGAAAAATCCCCATCGAAACGATGAAAAAATCAATTGACTAAGTGCACAGGTGCTGTGAGGTCGTGTGCTTTTTTCTTTTTTTTTTTTTTTTTTTAAATAAAAAATCTCACAAAAGTCGGCGGGGGGATGAAAGAAGAAAAAAAAAAAAAAAAAAAAAAAACAAAGAAACAAGAAAAAAAAAAAAAAAAAAAAAAAAAAAAAAAAAAAAATATCGAGCAAACAAGAAATATATTAAAACTGTCCCTTGCACGCGCGCAAGTATAACTCAGGAAAGACTGAAAGCACGAACGAAAAAGCCGGTCGGGCTGAGTAAAAAAAGAAGAAAAAAAAGCCGGAAAAAGAGTCATCGTCGCGCGCGACAACGCGCGTGTGTATATAATATATATTATTCATATCATACATGTATATCAGTATCGTGCGTGATCGGCGCACCATCGCCAGGCCAGCCATACAGTGTTCGTCATCGGTCCGTGTGTCAAGTAGCACCATCATCGTCATCATCATCATCATCATCATCATCATCATCATCGTCGTCGGCGGCGAGCAATCACGACAACAATCACTTGCCGTTGGTCGCGCGGATGGCCTTGCAGATCTCGATCCACGGATGCCCGTAGGAACTACAAATGTCGCAGACGCTCGGCGAGCCGAGCTGATGCTTGATCTCGCTGCTGCCGATCCGCAGGTGCTGCAGGTGCTTGCTCAGCTCCTCGTGCTGCTCGTGCCTCGCGGTCGGACTGGCGCTCGAGGTGCCGCTCTCGCGCTTCGCCGTCGAGCGGAGCTTGTCGCGGGAGCCGCGCCTCGTCGTCGCCCGGCACAGGGTCGAGGAGAGCTGGAAGAGATCCGCGGCGCTCGGCAGCGAGGCGTTGCTCCTCGCGCGGCGCGACGGCAGCGTGGCCGAGTTGTAGGACGAGGTCGTGCCGAGGCTGGAGGACGTGCCCCCGAGGAAGCTGCCGCCGCCGCCGCCGCCGCGCTCGAGGTAGGGGGAGCGCGGGCCCGACGATTGTTGCTGCTGGATGCTACTGCTACTGCTGGTGCTCGTGATCGTGGTTGCGCTGCTGCTGTTCGTGGTCGAGGAGGAGGAGACGATGGCGCGGCCGCTGCCCGCGGAGCTTGGCGAGGAGAAACGTAAGCACCGCAGGAGGCTAAGTCAATCGTTGAGCAGGCCCTGCGACACGTTGATCAGCTGTTCCTTTAGCACGCGGAACGAGGGCCGGACCTCGGGACAGTGGGCCCAGCATTTTCTCATCACCTGTTTGGATCATTTTTTCAAAGGGACGCGCGATTATTGTTTGTTTTCTACTTCTCCGTACAACGTAACTAGCTGCACCGATCCGACAAGAAGAGGCGAAACGGACAAGGCGGAGAATCAGGGTGTGTATATAGTGACCTTGTACTGAGTGATCAACCGATGCTTACCTTGGATAACCGTCAGATGGTTTTGAAACAATTCAAACCATCGACTAATTAGCATCATCACAAGCGTAGTAGGCAGGTTCCACATTGTGTAGTAGATCTTGTAACAAATGATCAAAAATATGATGAATCGATGCTTATTAGTCGATGCTTTTTTCAATTGTTTCAAAATCATCTGGTTATCCAAGGTAAGCACTGGCTGATCACTCAGTATATAAAATCACTGGGTGTGTAGTGAAACACTTGTAAAACTTATCCCCAACAACATTACGTCGTAGGAGTGATAATAATCGTCGTTAAATGGTTTTGACACACTACCCCATGCAACTTTAGCTGTTTCACTATTGTATCACCCCGTACAGTACACCTTATTCGTGTCTGACCATTTTCACATCTCACTACTGATTCGCACGCGACTCCATCAAATAATATAATGATAACATTTACTCAGCGAACCTCATAAACCTCTTTGAAGCAAGCCTTGGGTCTCTCGAGAATGATCCCGCGCTGAACGCGCTCCACGACTTCGGTGTTCTTTAGCCGGCCGTATGGCATTTTGCCGCACGTGAACACCTCCCACATGAGCACGCCGTAAGCCCAGACGTCGGACTTCGAGCTGAATCTCGTGTAGTTGAGCACCTCGGGCGGGGCCCACTTGATGGGAAACTTCGTGCCTCCGCTGCTCGTGTACTGATCGTCCAACACGTACCTGCGCGAACAGAAACGATTATTCGTTTATCTTACGCATTAAAAAATTACGATTGAATCCGCGTGGATTTTCGACGAAAGGTGTGTCATGTACATGTACACGGGTAACATTGCACATAATAATATTATGTACCTGGCCAAACCGAAATCCGCGACTTTGACTACGTGCTCCGAGCCGACGAGACAGTTGCGCGCCGCCAGATCCCTGTGTATGTAGTTGTGCCTCTCCAAATACGCCATACCCTTGCAGACCTGAAATTCAAAGGGTCGAAGGAGCCCCATTGTACATTTCGAGTTTCAACAGCTGTTGGCTTAATATCGCGCGCAATGCGGTGCAAGCATAAAACACGCGACCTGTATGCACATGTCCAAGAGCAGTCCGACATTGGATCCGAGCGTGGCCTCGTGACGACGGAGGTAATTCAGCAGGGATCCGTGACGCATGTACTCCGTGACTATGTAGATGGGCCGGTCCTTGCTGCAGACCCCGTAAAGCTGGACTAGGTTTTGATGCTGTAGTTTGCTGCAACAGGATCCAAGTATAATACGATCAGTACACGCGTACGATGTTGAACGAGCCGGCGCATCTATGCTACACAGGCATACGATCCGTAAAAGACGTACGTCATGACTTTAGCTTCCTCGATGAAATCGTCCTCGGACATGGTGCCCCCCTTCATCATCTTGACGGCGACGTCGATCGATCCGCGCCACTTGCCCCGCCGCACCACGCCGAACTGGCCGGAGCCGAGTTCCTCGAGCAGGTGCAGCTCGGCCGGGTCGATCTCCCATTTGTCTGTCGGATAATGAGACGGCGTGTTTTAAAAGCGAGTCGTCGTTCGAGAGCCAAGGGGGGGGGGGTAGTATCAGTATTTATTTCCCGATCAATCAGATTGAGAGTGACGATACAAAATATTTGAATCATTTCTCGTGTAACATTTAACGTACGCGATGGAGGAGAGAGTTGGTCATCGATAGAAATTTTGGTATCAATTCTAGCAAATTACACGGTTTTGATGTGATAAGCCTCTTTTAAGTAAATGCATCCCGAGCATGAATATGTTCGCCGATTCTGCAGCGAGTACACATTTTGCGGCGTTCCAAAATGATCTAATTTACCGTCCCGTTCGACGAATAAAGCCAAAATCATCGTCGCGACGATGGTTGCGGTGGAAAGTCAACGATGAAAAATGAAGCTGTCTCGGGGATACGAGCGCAGTGTTGTGCAGTGTATACGGTGTATGATACGTACCGTGGCTGAGTCCAGCGGTCGGCGGAACGGGTCGATCGCAGGGGCTGGCCTTGAGTCGGCTGGCGAGGCCGCCGCTGTTGTGCCGGTGGTAATTGACGAGATCGGGGATCGAGCCGCAGCAGTGCTTCTCCGAGAGGTAGAACTCGCCGCGCTGGTTCTGCTTGATGTGGTAGTGCTTCACGTGCGGGTGCGGCCTGGCGCGGGAGAGATGTACGCGCGGGTTGTTACACACACATATGGGACGATTGATGGGGGGTTTCGGCAAACGCGCGTCGGCAATCTTACTCCCGCGTCTCAAAATTTTATTCGTCAAATGTATCTCTTGACTTGTGTTTTTTAAAAACACCGCGTCTCGAAAATGCTTGTCACAAACGTATCCTGATTTTTTTTCTAACGTCGAAGCTCAAACTTTTCGTTGAAAACGACTTGTCCAGAATTTCAGTTGAAAACGTTTCGTCTCGAAAATTGCTTTGAACAACGTCGTGTCTCTAAATTTGAATAGGGTCTTTTGATAAACGAAATTATCGATCTTTCAATGCCTATACGGTAACTGGTGTCAAAGAGTAGCCTGAACTTCCAACAGTGCCAATCATAAAGGAATTCAATAGAACAGCAATACGGCGCCTTGCATTGGAATAACAATAAATTGTACCCGACTCCCTTGAAAAATGTTCAACGTGCGTTTTGAAAAAAAGAGTTTTGAGTTACGACGTTCTGCTACTTCACGAGAGAGAGCCTGCGATTCAAACTTCTGGCAAAAAGACTACGATTCGAGCGTCGCGAAAAGACAAAGCCATTAAAACTCCTAGTTACAAAAAAAAACTGTAATAAATTGTTCTGTCCATCCGTATTATATTATTATATGACTTGTTGACGGACTTACAAATGGGAATAATTCCATAATTTGAATAGTTTTTTTTTTTTTTTTTTTTTTTTTTTTTTTTTTTTTTTTTTTTTTTTTTTTTTTTTTTTTTTTTTTTTTTTTTTTTTTTTTTTTTTTTTCTTTTTT
>JAPYYV010003902.1:0-27387 GCA_030522625.1 Copidosoma aretas
CGGTTTTCGAACCGTCAAGTACAGGAGTGTGGTGATTTTGCCTTCACCACCTCCACCTCCACCTCCACCTCTGGTAGACCTCACGTCTCTACCATCATTAGTAGATTTGACTTCCTCCTCCTTCCTTCCACGACTACCCTCGGTCATTGATTTGATTTCTCCACGGAAAGGAAAAATCAGTGCCCGAGGGAGAAACGTGGCACGGAGGGGGAAGAAAGGCTTTAGGAAGCGTCTCCTCGATGGTGCATAGGTTTTCCTATGTATTATTTTTGAACAACCGGCCCTTTTCGGGGCCAAATAAAATTCAAATATAATTTTCTTTTACAGGTGGAAAATAAAAAGAAATTGTTAAATCTTTTAATTTTTTTTATGTAGAAATTATTTTTAATTTTATAAAAAAAATTAAAAGATTTAAACTCTTTAATGATAAAGTAAGACCAAAAAACCCTATAGCGGTTCTGGCTTACTACAGCTCGTCCAATAGCACAAGGTGAGCCAGAACCGCTATAGCTACTCAACTAAAAATATTTTGTATTTTGTATAGGGAGCTACGCAGCTGGCCACACTTTGCGCAAAGTGATCTAGCGGTTTTCTGTGGGACTCAGTACTCAGCTGTTATTTTAATATTTTCTGAAAATATTTAGCCCTCATTGGAACTACCTTCGAAGATTAGCATCATCAATATTTACGCTGAAAATAATAGTGAAATACTAAATGGCGGTAATTTCGTAGAAAGCATGCCCATTTGTTTTTTAAATTTGCTGAGAGGTGCCACGGGTGCTAATGCTTGCACTGGAGAGAGGAAAGGTAGTTTGTCAAGAGAGAAGGAATGAGTAGAAAGATAATACAATGCAAAAATGTCCGAAATCATTGTAGTGTACACGGTAAAAGGTAATTAAAGACTTGTTAAACTAAAAATATTAATTAACTAGTCATTTGTACCATAACATTGCGTGCCTTTTCACCTGCTTCTGCCTTATTCTTCTCGGATAATTCAATATGTTCAGCTACGAAATAGAAAAAAATAGTATATTTCTGTCAGTAACATCAGGGAAAAATCAAAATTAATTTCACGTCTACTTTGTGTTGATTGGTCCTTAGTTGTAACACAGTTTGCTGATGTAATAGTAGACGATGGGGTATCTGTATAGCAAGGCATAGTATGTAAGGTGCTTTAAAAATCAAATTACTTACTGTTTTGGTAAAAGCAAATGTGTAAACTTACCTGAATGTACCGAATCGCAGATAAGGGTGCCGCTGGACATAACTTCTAAACCTTCCAGAAAATGTTTATCGTCTGAAATTTTATAACGACAAAAATTAATTTGTATTTTTAAAATCAATAAAATTTGTCTTGTTAAAGTAGTAAAAGAAAATGCATATATGATAGTGCGTAAATTTGTAGAAATCATAGTGAGAGAAAGTGAGTACATGACCCTTATTATTTAATAAAGTGTTTACGAATATTTTTTTTTCACTTGTAACTGTTTAAAAAAAGTTAAAAATTTTTTATTATGAGTAAGAGATTTAATAATGTATAAAAATACCTATTAAAGATTTATAACCTTTGTACTCAAAGCATGTCATAAAAAATATTTGAGCACGCTGAATATTATTAAATGGAACACGCGTATGCCTTGAGATAAGTAGAAAAAAAAAATTACTAGAATTTTATAAAGGGTATGGGTGCTGTAGAAATTTTTATACAATATTGATTTAATTGAAAATCCTACGTGGGTTAATGTTTTAGTTACTATAAATTTTATATTGTAAATATCTCGTGTAAATAAGAGAAAGTGCAACTAATATTAAGTGTCAGGCGCGAAGCGCGTATGAATAGGATTAAGTGTACTAACGATAGCTGTGTAAAAATATTATTATAATGAGAAAAAACGCTATACTTGAAAACAATGCTCAAAAATTGATTGACCTACTATTCATAGGAAGTACTTACCGCTCTGCATCAAAATTTCTGCCAAAAACCATTGGATTTCCCATTTCGCCGAAGTTTTCTTCCCCTGGGCGCTAACGTTACTTGAAAGCACTATATCAAAAGTAGAGGGTTTAGTATCCCACAGCACCAACGAAAACATTTTCAACAGATCCAATGTAGAATAAGGAAAAACTGGCAGTAACTGCAGTCTTTCTAATAATAGCTATCTTTCATCAGCACAATTTTCTTCGCTGTATATTAACAACTGATGTTGCATATGGCAACGATATAGCGTGATATTTCAGAACAAATTCAAATGCAGAGTAAGAACAATAGTTAATTCTTACTACTAGAAATGTTCATAATAACTTCAATTTTTATTTCAATTCGTTCGCATTGATACTGAATTTAATTTTGGGAGTAATTAATGAAATAAAAATGGAGGGGGTCTGAATGCTTAGTTGTTGGTATTTATTATCCTTAGGCTACCATTATTGCTTATCCTGTTTGCCATAATAACTTGACGTATAGAAATTTTAATTTTTTATGTAAACTAGAGAACTACTATAAATCCTTAAATTTGTAATTGTGATATAGAGAAGTCAGTGTACTCTTTTATTCTTGTTTTTCGGCACTTGTAATCAAACTATTTTCCAGATTTGAAAGCTGGGAAATAATACCCATAAACTGACGGAAAGAAGTTTCAGGCTTAGTCTTACAAATAATTTTTTTTACAAAAGAAACTTAGTATTGACTTATAGTTTACATACTAAGCCAGCGAAGAGACCAAAAGCTGCAACTTGTAAATTGCAAGAGGAAAATGTCAGAGTAACATTTTGATTGATCAAGATTTTAACACAAGCCTGTTATCAACGTTCAGACTAAACAATGAGCTAGCAAAGGAGCCCAAATTAAAAAATTTACTATAATTGTGAAATAAGGTTCCTTATTCTGGTTTTTCAAGTCATGTTTCAACTCCACTTTTAATCCAACTAGTTTGCCAGCTTTTAGTCCACATTTCAAAAGCCTCATCAACTTGCAACTGCAAGAGATAAATCGAAATATTATTTTCCAAATGAAATACAAATTTTTTAGATAGTACATACACATGATAAGTGACTTTGCATGAACCAATCTGTCCAAGTATTGAGTTGTTGGACAAGTTAAGTATGTTGTTGTTGATTCATTTATTAACATTCTTTGAAAGTACACATTAAGTATACTTGTTGCAGGATTAACATGCCTGCCATTCTTAACTAGTACACTTGGACAGATTGGTTTATGCAAAGCCAGATATGTATGACACTGAGGCAGCATCTGGTCAGCTGCGTGCTGAGCGGCTTCTGTGCCACTGTCTGCATCTACAATTGCATAAAAACTCCTGGTGCACGCTAGGCACCAAGGCATAAAAGTGCGCGTGGCGTTGAAGCTAGTCATGTTAGCTGTTGAGGCTGAGCTATACGTGCACATACACGCATATCTCGTTGTCCGGTAACCGATGCATTTTCGCACGTTCCGAGGACAAGCGAGACGGGTTATCAGCCCAGTGCATCCACAAGCGGGTGAGGATACAGCATGGCTGGTGGCACATCCTAAAATAATACGTGGCAAAAACACGTAAACACATACACATACACACACACACACACACACACACACATAAACAGGCCCTGGGCACCGTGAGCAGGAGTAACATGACTACGCACCAGGAAGCACTATCGCGATGTTTTGTGCACGGAACGAAAGCCTATGACTTTATTAAGAAAGAATAAGGAGACCAGTGCAAACTCTTGTATACAGACACCGATAGTCTTATATATAAGATAACAAACACTAATATTTACAATGCTATGCATGAGAATATCAGTGAACTCGACACATCCGACTATACTGCTGATAAGGAATTCAACACACCGCGAGTCAATAAAAAAATTAATGGCTTGATAAAGGACGAATGCAATGGGAAAATTATGCTGGAATTCGTAGGATTATGAAGTAAAGTATATAGCGTGATTATACAAGATGAAAAAGTAATAAAAAAAGGCCAAAGACATCAAAAGTAATGTAGTCAAGGCTGCATTAACTTTTGAAGACTACATTAAGTGCTTACATGAAAAAACCAGCAATATTCGAGAACAGAGAACTATTAGATCATGTCACCATCAGCTGTTCACTGAAACAGAAACGAGAATTGTGCTAAGTGCACATTACGACATGCGCTGCCTACAATCTGGTACCACAGACACCATACCATAGGGCCTTTATGGCATAATGGAGGTGGAAGCAGCCAACCAAAGGACAGTCATAAAGTAAGCTGGAGGGGGGGTTACCGCAGTAAAGCCGCCAAAAAAGGAGGGGTCATCTCTATATCAGGAGGTGACGTAGCTAGAAGAGCTCATTCTGTTTTCGAGCAGAGGTCCGAATGATCTATGTACATGCTATTCATATGAGAACAGATCGATCTTAAAGCACTTAATAAAGACGCCAACAATGGCTTTCTGCTGATAAGAAGACCAAAAGAGATAATAGTCGATCACCATTATATAATGATTAAGCTAATCAAGGCAAACACTAGGTTAGGACCAAAAGTCCTAGTGGACTATTTATTGAATACTTCTTCATTACATTTTATAAATTAACAACAACAAGAAACTGCATTAAATATACTCATAATTATTCTTTATTACAAAATTTTTTCATAATATTTTTTTATTAATTTAACTGTTGTGGGTATTGTCAAAGCCCTACCACTCGACGAAAACTTAAATGCCACGCCTTCGAAGAACCTTCTCCACGAGGTAAACATCTGGATTCTTCGTTTTCTGTAGTTCTTGCTCGTAGATACCTCCGGAAATGGGCTGATTTAGATAATCCTTGAGATGGTATGTTGTTAGATTTGTTGCTGCTACTCGTATGATTGTAAAAATCTCCGTTGACCAGTTGGGCGTATAGCTTCTCTCAAATTCTGGCTTCGCATTGCTCACACGCACTTCATCACCAACTTTAAATTTTGGCTTCCATTTGATGCTGTCACATTAAAATTTTTGTAAAACTTGGACTTTATTATCTACAATTACATCTTTTGGTTTCCTGCAAATGGTTTGCTGTTTTCGATTGTTATATGATTTAAGCAATTTTTGTAAAATATGAGTCCACTTATAGTTGCCCTGAAGACTAAACTTTTTCCACGTAGCATGCTTTGAAGTTCGATTGAATCTCTCAGACATGGACGCCTTAAGATTGCTGTACGTAGAGAACTACTTAATATTATACTTTTGCATGAGACTTGAAAATTCGTGTTGTAAAATTCTTTGCCACGATCTGTTTGCAAATTTGTTGGAACTCTCCCTTCTGCTAATATACACTTCATAGCTGCAGCCAGTTTTTCTCTTTACGGGCACAGCCCATGCGTACTAGGAAAATACATCCATGACTGTAAGCAGATATCTATAACCATTGTTCTTACGAGTATAAGGTATCATCTCCACTAGCTTGCCATATTTTATTTAAGACTCGGATATCAAACTTTCGACGTTAGTAGTGCCGTCTTGCGAGTTTATGGAACTCTTTCACTACTCCACCAATCTTTTCAATTGTCTTCAGGAGTAATGTCAGATATCTGAGCTAAAATCTTCTTAATTGTAGTTATTTCTAGCTGGAAATTTACTATAAATTCCCAGAAAACGTCACTCAAATAGTAGATTAATACACATATCTTATCTTGCTTAGCTAATATAAATTTTTTTTCTCTATGTAAAATAGTAAGATTCACAGCATTATTAGGCTAAAGGGCTGTTGCAATATTGTACAATCTTTTATCTTGCAAGTCAAATTGACCATCTGTGGTGAGCTTGTATTCGGTTCTAAGAGGACCTCGACCACCACCTTCAGACTTAGCTGATGATGCACGTTCGAATACATCAGTGCTCATTTTGATACCAAAGCCAAATTAACTAATTAAACTTAATATATAATATTGGCTTTTCGGAGCTTCTCAATAACTGAATAAATTTATATGCCTTGGGTTACTGGCTGATGTTTCTGCCACTAGTAATTGTGGACAATCGACCAGCTCGTTAGGGTCATTTCAATAAATGTATTTCATTTTTGTGTTCATTCTAGCAATTTTATGTGGAGGTATGGACCCACTTTTTTTCTTACTACTCGTTTGGATAAGACTAAATATTGAAGCGATAACATCAAATTTTTTACTGTCGTATGAACAAATAGTATCATTTTCATCAAATTCTCTTTCATGCACGCTTGAAGTTTCCAAGATTCGTTTGTATTTCTCTAAATTGTCTGGTGTTAAGGGAACATTATTAGGATGCTTTTGTAAAAGCAGTTCTATTAATCCATCAGTTATTGGATACTTTAGATGATTTGTTTTAATTGTATTATTATTGAAATGTATGGGTAAATTTACAAGCATATATCGTCTATTTTCTTTTCTTATTCCATAAATGCGGTCTAACTCTGACTCCTTTCTATCCACTATTTTTCAGTACAGATAAATGGATGAACTTTTATTTGCGTCAAGCCCCATATCATCATTATCATAATCACTATTTCCACAACTGTATCATAATATTTTATAGTTTCATCTCAAGGAGGAATATTATCATCACTACTTCAGCTGGCTGAGTTTAATTTTCATGTACCTGTATATTTGTTTTCTTCTTTAATAGGATTCAAAGATCTCCAGCTGCAGATTCAAGTTTTTTGGGTACATTATTCTTGTTTCTCATTTTGTCGATGATCTTACGGAGTAGATCAGTAATCGGCTGGAAAGTTTCACCATTCCGCTTTTCAAAAATTTTCCATTTTCTCTCAAACAGCGTCCATGCTGACTATTGGATGGTTGACACAAGACTAAAACATACCTATTGAGTATGAGTGATATTTATAGCAAAAGAGTCGAATCCTTTTCTACATCATCCATTTTTCACATTTCTATCCGTATCTATTACGACAACCCCATGTTTTCCATCTTCCTGACGCTTTATACATATTTTTTTGAATCTATTGTCACCGTATAGAGCTATCATCTCACAAAAATTATGTACCTAGATTGGTTCAGCTACTGACCTTCAACTCCATACCAAACATTGACTTAGGCAATAATAAAATTTATGTGGGAAAGGAGGTAATCACTTTACCAGCGAGCAGCTACGAGATCTCCGACGTTGAAGAATTTCTTTGCATCGAACTATCATCCAAAAGTATTAAAATTGTTGTGAGACCTAAAAATAATACGCTACAAAATGTAATAAAGTGCAGTGCGTCGATTGATTCTCGCCCCTAGAACTTATTGGGGTCAGTGTTTGGTCTTACAAAACGTTAACTAGTGGAGCACAATATTGCCACAGGAGCATATATTACCCAGCATAAAGTCCACACTATTTATGAGTTTTTTCCTGCAGTGTCCCCCAGATAGAAAATTATCGATGTTCCATCGCAAATAATATATTTACCCATCACCGCCAACTCATAAGCCATCGTCAGGTGCACATTGTGGATAAGGAAGGTAGTTTGGTTAATTTTCGTGGAGAAGTTATGACTATAAGACTACACCTGAGACAGCTCAATTGAAATGGGTGTAGTGCACAACAGCAGAGCTGGGCGAGGCTATATAAATAAATCTACTAAAGTGAGAAGGCTTAGTTATCAATAACTTCTGAGATTAGACGAAGCTATGAAAATAAGCCAAAATGAATGAGAAAATTCAGTTGTCAACGAACCACCAAAGCGGTAACACATCAAATCAAGCAGTTCTTGAAAAGCATAGGTCTTAAAGTAATAGCTCGTGGTGGGAAATCACTTGTGCTTTCTTTTGCCGGCTGCGAAAAAAGAAAAAGCAAGATGAAAGACCTTCTAAGCATTCAGTCTTTAGTCATCTTTAACTAATCCATTGCGCACTTTAAGACTGATTCTCATCAACCATACACATCTACAACTATTAATAATGGTGATGATATCTGCATATCAATCCAGCACAAAGATCTATGTCTGCTACTATCACGCAGTTCCTTACATATTTATGGAAAATTAGTTCCAGCAGATAGTACTACTGAACTGACGAATACCTAATTGGTGAACAACGCAGTCTGTTACTCATTCAAAGAAATGAGATTCGGGATAGACGCTATAGAAATAGATAGGTGTAAAAATGTAAGTCTGGCAACCCTTATAAAAAATTGGTTAGCGCTCAGGCTTCATCAAGACGTATTGAGTCAGAATGCAGGTTGGAAAGGTAATCGTGCTCTAAGGCTAACTAAGAATAGCTACTTTAACATCTATTTTGGAGTAGATACTTATCAGACAAGAATATCTATATATTTTACAAACACGAATGATAAAAGTATTTTCTCTAATTTTCAGTTACTTTAAGTATGTGATGCTAAAGTATTAGTTTATGTATAGTCTTAGTTATTTTCCATGTGTATGACTGCTTTTAGTTTATCAGTCACATGTTCAAACATATACTACACTCATATACTAATATTTTTATAATTTTGAAAGCTTAAGGTATCACTAAGTGGATGTATATGAATTCAGATTCTTTAATAGTAACAAAAGAATTTTAATCATATTTATACTCTAAAATCTAGTGGTGGTGATGTTTGTAGTTAAAACTGTGTCTGATAAATCAGATACATAGGTCCTAACATGATAGTTAACTGAGACTGTACGTTTGAAACCTTTCATGAGAAAGTGGAAATCCTTAAATCTTATAAGCACAAATGATACATTGCTAATCACTATAAATCTATCATATATAAATTTTTTTCCATGTATAATCTCAATTGACTTGCTGCATCAGTGGAAAAAATTACTCGAACATCACTATTTTTAATATCTTGTACAGTTTCTTCTCTGTCAGACTGTTTACGATCTTCATAAATACTCCGGCTCTGTGCATCTTATGCTGAAAAAAGCCAAATCATTTTCAAGATCGTCAACTATGCGTTTTTATTCTGTAAAAACTATGATTGCTTCGTCATCTATAGCCATATATTAAAAGAAATTCTGTAACTAAATAAATAATAATTAAATACACCAGGGTTAAGTGAATACATGAAAGGCGAAAAACAGTTGGTAAATTATACCATATTTGTTTTATGCTCTTTGTCAGCAATAAAAATCTTTTGTGTGACTGAATGTTCAACTTTTACATCAATTGATCAAACACAATTCGTAGCATGATACTACATGTACGATGTAGCTCATCGTTGAAGGCTAGGGGGCAAAGTCGCACTGTATGTTGTATCTAGTGAAAATACATTTTCTCCATTTTCACAAAAATACTTTGACTTTCTCTTTTCTGCTTTATTTTCCATACTAGCATACTCTAAAATTAAATACATTCCTCTGCGTGAAAATCACCAAAAATTTTTTGATCTAATCATATATCTATATTATCTAATGAGTTATTTATACTTATGTCTTCCAAGATTATCATAATTATTAACTTGTATTGAATGTGTAAAGCTGGCGCCATGACCAAAACCATAAGACTTCTAACCAAAGGATCTCTGACTTCTTAGAGTTTCTTGATTATTAATGTCCAGGCAGGCATCAGATATACAAGAGTTTTTCTAAGACAATTATCACCATAAGAATAACGTTATATTGAAAACTAATTCCTCGAAGTCATTACCACTGGACATAAAAAACATGATTTACCTGTACGGAAACTCTGATGCCTTGTAAGATGGCTCGGACCGAGCTATGCTGCCTCGCTAGGACCAATGTAGGAGTCAGTATTACGTATACGTAATTCGCTATAGCGAGGCGTGAGGTTGGTGCTAGCTAGAGCCCAGGCATCTTCTATCTACCTCTTTCTTATTAGACTACATGTATATACAACGAGTAGTCTCGGAGCTGGTATACGTGTATGTTTTCTAATGAACCACAACCTTAATGTGGAAAAAATTAAAGTTTCTACTTTGTATTAATATTTTGTTTAAAATCAGTGAAAAAGTAAAGCGGGCTGTACTATTGACAAAAAAAAGGATGTAGAAACATCGTTATTTAAAACAAGTAAAATTAGACGAAGAAGATAATAATTACGTAGAGTGTAAGAATTTTAAAAACAATGATATAATGAGTGGAAAAAACGATCAAGTCAAGTCGAACTATATTATGTATTACAATAATTATCTTTTAGCCTTCGAACCTTAAAATACAACCTTCGCCGCTCGATTTTGGTTTCGCGGAAAAATAATATTCGTTATTCGTTCGAAAAGAATTTCTTGCGAACCTCGTTAGGGCCCTCGCCTTCAGCTCGTGCCGTAAACTTCTCAATTCGTAATACTAAGCTCTTCCGTACTCGTACAAAACGTACTATTATTTGTGCGTGTATGTATGTATTGTAAATTATAATATTATAGCAGTATAGATTGTGGACGTGTAGTGTGTAACTGTGCAGTGTATATAGTCTACAACTACGCGTATGCTCAAACACGGGAATACATGAGTACTGCACTAGCGTGTGTATGTATGTATACCGTAAGTAGGATGCCTAGCTAGGACCAAGCTAACCCCCTGCTACACCGTGCCATCAACCGTCATTTATCTCCGTAGCTAGGACCAACATAGCCTATCTAGGCTGCCTAGCTAGGACAAAGCTACAGCCAAGTTAGAGTTTCCGATCAGGTGATTTAGATGTTCAATGTAAGCACCATAATTCATCAAATTTTTATCTGGAACCATGTTTTAAAAGGATTCCTTCAACTGTCAAGTCTATTTATGATATACAAAAAACACAAACAGTAACAGGATTCTTCATGTACGATGTGGCTAATCTTCTTAATTTGAAAGGCCAAATCACTCTGTATTATCGAAGTGGGAGAAGGAAACATAATTAATTCATCTCAATTTACTTTGTAATAAAAAGATCCATAGAAGTATATATGTAACACGTCGAGTATATTTAACCTTAAACAACAACACAACAACGGCAGCGCAGCAGACTATTTATTTGATGCATGCACGCTGTAAAAGATAGCAAAAAATACATATCAAAAGCAATTCGTTTAAACTTTTAATTACTATATATTCAAAACTCTACTGCTAGATCTTCTAAAACTTTTCAATAACATTACGGTTATTAGTTAAAATAATATTTTGGTTCTTGGAGAGTTCTTAATTAAATTGTCAAAGCGTCAATAAAAAAGTTCATTCTTAAACGTGAAGGTCTAGTACTGCCACAATGATTGGTAATTCAAATTTTAAAACATAATGCTTTTGGTACATCTATAATATTGCGTACAAAAATAAAAGATCGTAAACTAACTGAGTATAAAACATTACGTTTTGGTTTTTAATTGATAAGAAATAGCTTATACTTTAATAAGTCGTGGAGTCAGAACTTTTTGACAGGACTTGAGACGGGAAATGGCGAAAATGCGCTTAAACAGAAGTCCTTGACTAAAACACTAAGCAATTAAAGTTATAATTGATGATCCAAAAACCATGGTTCGGTATTGCAAGATAGAATATGGAAAGCTTTTTTTCTGTTTTCTCGCCAAATCTCGAAAGCAGACGATACTATTTAGAGAAAAAAGGTTGCGAATACAAGTTGCTACGCAGATGATTGTACGCAGGAATAAGGTACTTTGAAAACTTGTTTTATCCACCGAAAACAAGTACCAAAATTATGTAATGCAAACACCTAAAAGTATTGAGAAATATGTAAAAAAAATCATTTCTATACTTTAAAATTTGTATATTTATACTTGTATGTTTTAATATTAGTATTTTGATGTATATGTTATCAGTATTCGTATTATTAACAGAATGCGTCCGGACGGGTTGCCCAAGAACAATATGGAGACCTTATGTAGAACTTTATAGGTAAAACTTTTAAAGCCTGCCAACTGAAAACAGTGAGCATTATTAATATCCTGCGTTTCAAAAAAATCCACAAATTTCCAAAACATAAATTTGTTATCAACAGAAACTAGTTTTAGTTGATCCTAATTTTGTCAATGTGCAACTTAGAGATTTACAATGAATCGAGCTTTATTGCTGTGATTTTAGCATGAATTTACAAAAAAAATGTATGGTAGGACCATCAGAAGCAGAAGAGATACGGTACTCTTACTTGTAAACTTGCAGCAGCCGTTCTGATTATTCTTTTCGACTTTGGACTTATATTAACTCATTCATAAATATTTACTTTACAGTAAAAAATTTTTGCATTGTCAATTTAAGAAACTATTTTTTTGTTAACAATTGATAAAGCTGGTGAAAGATCGTGTATGGGCTTCCGCTGACAAGCGTCTGCGGCCATGCGGCAGTGAACCGAGCACACCGAAGGTTCCCATAGCGGCTCGAAAGGCGGTATATACAGTCTGTCTGCGCTGCTGCCAGGTATTTCGTTTTAATTTATTGTGAATGAATTGATCTACTGATGTTATTTCAGATCCATCCCTCCGTAGTTGTTTCTCTGCTGTATGATGGTGGTATTTATCCTGTCGCCGAGCACATTCTATGAATAAGTAACAATTTATTGAATATTTTCTTGTACTCCAAGCTAATATAAAATTAAACTTGTACCGTTTTGATAGCATGCTAATAACAGTACAACCCATACAACTTTGGTCTTATTTTAGTGCAGAACAATACTAAATTAATACTTACTTATTCATAAAAGTTTTTGGTAAAGGCGGTAGAGCTATTGTATTGGGAATCATGTGTATTACATTTACTCGCATTCAACATACAACAAGTAAACAATAGTTATTCATGTAACAGATAAGGAAAAAATGACTTTCCACACAAATAGTGAATGACTCCCAGGAGTGGACAAAGATGCCGTAAATTAAAACCAGTTTAACACACGAGTACGTAGCGGGAGTGATGATTAAAATGGCACGAGTTACTGGTACGAGCCAAAAGTGCGAGTAAATCAATCCAGTATGGGAAAATGTCCCGCATAAGTTGCTTACAAAGTTTTCTGCAATAAGTGTACGGACAATAAAATTATATTTTTATTTATTATTTAGGAAAACGTATAGATAATCGGTACATAATTTAATACAATGTGTATTCTACCCTTTATGACATGCGTGTATACATGTGTGCACACTTGTTCATATATATAGGCACGCATGAAGGAATAAGAGTTTTCCTTCAGTATATGAATACCTTAACGTCGTGTAAACATCAATGAAAAGAGTTAAGTCATAATGGTTGTGCGGGGTGCAGGGAGCGAAGCAACCGTAAGGGTTTACGAAGGGGTGGGGGGAGGGTGGCGGAGCACTTCCGCTAAGAAACATCAAACAAATCGATCAATGGAGAATTTACGTCAAACTTTCGAGTTTAAAATAATACTACCTGAAGAAAAAAACAATTGGGCTTGTGTCCATTATTATAAACTGATCGATGCAAAGAAGTATAGCAGAATCTTTTAACGATCTGCGAATATTTTCTACTATTTATCCACACACGTTGTCGCATGCTAGGTAATCATAAACATTACTCAGACATTAATGGTGATAATAATTAAGAAAAATACCATTTTAAAACAGTTTCTCTTCTGTTTGTCGTACGAATTTTCCAAATACAATAGTAACAACGTTTTATTTTACACTATTGTATAAACTAAATAGCATAATCCTAAAGCTAAGAAAAATTACGGAAGAATAAATCTAAAAGCACATCTCTGGATGGTTTTATTGCAAAGTTATTGGAACTTAGTATATAGCATCAGTGACGAACTGTCTATACCGCCCCTTGAGCCGCGTTAATGGCCATTAGCGTCCTCGTCTCCTGGCTGCATGACCAAAGGGTAAATAAAATTTCCAAGCAAAATTCCACACTGTAATTTACATATTGAAGAAGGGGTTGAACTGAGTCCGAGGTAAAAAAAAGTAGCTAGACCGGCCGCCAAAATTTAAAAAGTGAAAGTATCATGTCTCATCAGCCGTTGGTCCTTATATACATTTTTTTGTAAATTTATGAAAAATCTGCACAACGACATTTACTCACTTACACATCCCTGAGTTGAAAATGGACAGAGCTAAGAACTACTAAAAACGGTTTCTTGTTGATAAGGAAATGACCCATTTGTAATTTTCGAAATTTTGTAAAACATAAATTATTATTATCCACTGATTTTAATGACAGAATTTCAATTATTTAACTATACGAGTTTGGAAAAGGTCCCCACGTTTTTTGTGGGCTACTTTACCAGACGCATTCTGTTAACAATACTTATATTGATGATAAATGGAAATTTAAAAGAAATACAATGATTTATTTACATATTACTTTAAAACTTCTTATTTTTTGCGTTACATAACTGTTGTAATTATTCTCGATAAAAATATAGTTTTTAAAGTTTTAAAATACTCGGTATTTACGAACAATTATGCTACATACAACTTTTAGTGAAGAGCTTTTGTTTTAGCCTATTCTTGTTGTGTCCCATCTAAAGTCGGCAGTCACGTGTTTTTAAGCCTCTGGCTCTACAACATAAAAATAAATTGTTAATCTGATTTTTTAGTATAATTAATATTTTGGTTACTAAAACTAACTTTTCAGGCGGACTGTACCATATTACTTCCTCATAGAGGAAGCTTTGTATCAGTAAACAAATTTTTTTTGTAGAAATATGTTAAAAATATTTTAAATAGTGTCTAAAATGAAAAAATACTATTTTTAGAAAATGTCTGTCAGTGTGTGTGAATGTAACCAATCACATGTTAGGAACCCAACGGTAGATTTCAACGATTCTGGGCTTACAATTTTTATTTTCTTATCCTCACGGTGGCTCGGAATAAGATTCAAGTTTTTTACCTAATTAAGGTTTTGATAACGAGTTTTATGTTATAAAAACAGGTTTTTTCACTTATATAAGGGTGAAAAAATTCGATTTGAAATTTTTAAATAGTCACATCTGATAGAGCTATAGATTAGCTTTATTTTTCATTTCAAATCATTTAAATAACATATTCAGTTTAGGTTTCAATTAATAAATACTGAGATTTTTGTGGAAAATCACTTATATCTTAGAAACTTTTTAAGTGATCTCGACAATTCAAGGAGAAAAATATTTTTTTTCATATCTTTGTAATAATTACACAAAAAATTTTCTGTTCCATACCTTATTAAGGTTTTTATAAAAATTTGTATGGCCAAAAACAGGTTTTTCCCTTATTTAAGGGTAAAAACATTAGATTTAATTTTTTTATTGGTAACATTTGATAAAGTTTAGAATAGCTTAATTTTTTAAATTAAATTATTTAGATAAAGTCTATTGTTTTGTATTTATTAAAGAAATACTGAGATATCGTGGAAAATCACTTATGTATTAGAAACCTTTTAAGTGATTTTGATGATTCAAGGCTTACAATATTTGTTTTTATATCCTTGTATTCATTTTAAGAAGAAAAAAATTAAGTTTTATACATTATTAAGGTTGTAATAATGGTTTTTTTATGTTTAAAAAGCGATTTCTTGCTACTTTCAGAGTGAATAGCTTGGAGATGATTCAATAGTCGTATCTCCGATAATATTCAAACATCCTTATTTAAGAGTAGAAAAATTTTTTTTACTTTATTTTGTTTTTTCGTATTTAAGAAAATATATTTTATTATTGGATTAGTGATTTTTACATTTGTAATGATAATATTGGCGAACTTGGAGAAAATACGTAATTAGACGCGTCAGTCGAATAAAAACTTACAACGGTACATTACCATTTATTTTAGCATCGCAACGTACCGTTATTCCGTTTTCTTCGTCCGATATGTCCCATTCAAGCTTGTTTTTTCGAAAATTTTTTTTTGTTAAATTTGTACGTTTTCTTTGCACTATAATAAACTAAGATGTGCATCTCAGAAACCCTTAAAATGATTCATTTTACTTATTTACTGCAGCTGCCTATAAAAAATGTGAGTTTTATATTTTATTAAGGATTTTATAATGATTTTCATGTTAAAAAAACAATTTTTTACTCTTCCAAGGGTTAAAAAATCTAGTTTCAAGTTGTAAATAGTAAAATTGCAATATATTACAATGAATCTTGCCTTGATAGTTTTCTTAAAGTAGTAGCTTGCCGGATATTCTCTTTATTTCATTAAAAAATAGCTGTATAAATAGTCATAAATCAACATAAGGTTGCTGGTAAGGTAGAAACTGTTGCTGATGAATTTTTATTTTTCAAACTCAATATTTATATAAACTATGAGAAGACTCGCGTTTGTAACTTTATTTCACAATGTAGAGCATAAAAATAGTTTCTTTTGACATTTTAAATTATTTTATTATTTTGTTCGATTTTTTTTCAGTAACTAATAGCAGAATAATGTTGTTAAGGAAGCTATGTGCTAATTTATTGGCAGCGGTTTTTTTCCATAGTGTTAGAGGATGCTAAAGCATGAATAAATTTTTCACTTTAAGAGTCGAAAATTAAATCTTTTAAATGCCATTACACAATATAGCTCAACATACTCCTGCAAAAGATATTAGCTATTAAAAAGTAGCATTTGCTTATAAGTTAGCATATGCTTGCGTAAAGAAGGTGCCAAAAATACGTTACTTTTTTGCTGTACATGCAAAAAATCTTTTTCCCTGCTTTTATAATTAGTAGGAGCAGTAAAAAATCTGGTAAATTTCAATATCCGTTTACGTACCTATTATTATAGACTAATGATGCGCCTCCAATGGTCTCGATTGGAAACGGCCCGTAGCGTTAAATACACTGTGATGCTTAAGGAGGCTACGATGACTACCGCTAACGTCAAATATTAAAAATAAATTATCTTTCGATTTTGAACTAAAATACATGTTTGAAAATTATTCTGGCTTTTTAAATGAAAAAATATAAACCTCTCCATGTAATATTTATAAATAAAACGTTAATTTTTATGGAAAAAAAGTTATTGTTTTGATCAGTCTTTTTGTACAATTGCGCATGAGATAGCTGCTCACCCCAAGTACATAGGTACATTGGATTGTCCTTTGTCGGAGGTAACTGATATTTTTTACTTTTTGTACAAACATCTTGCAATATTGACCGATAACCTCCTTTTTTCATTAGGGCATATGAAAGAGGATGACTTTGGCTTTAAAACATATACATCTATTTTGCGGAAATAGTTACCTTTGGCTTTCTGTAGACAGTAAAAATTTGTTTTTCTACTATTTACCCATGTGTACCCACGCATAAGTTAAAACTTTGACCTTGAATTTCTCAAGATTTTGACCTATTTGGTATATGAATGAGGTCAGTAATGGATTCAGCGAACCTTTAGTTATGCAATATAATATATATATATTTGGAAATTTTCATGACGGAGCCTCCCTAAAAATCATTATGAGCTTGAACAGACTTTTGCAGGACATAAATAAAAATTGATCTGTGAAATATTTTTTAGTCTTTTTATGAAATTTAAAATAAACTTGTCTCGGTATCCCTGGTCAGTCACCGAACTTCGCCGTTATTTCCCCAACTTTCCACTGTTTCTCTGCTTCTACGTCTTCTTTCCTGTTTCAACTTCTATCAGAGTCATAGCGGATTCCGCTGGTACTCATGGGGAGGAGGTTTTAGTGATTCCCTCCTTCCCACTATCCAAACAAAAAGAAACGAAAAAAAAAAAAAAGAGTGTACTCCAGTACAGTGCGATGAATAAAATGCTCTACCTCGTTCAATTTTGGATTCGGAGAAATGTAAATTGTTACCATGACTATGTGTAGGCCATTTCTAAGTTTGCATAGTTTGCATGAGCACGCACAAATATCTCCAACAAATGAGCGCCTAACATTAACATCGCTTACGAGTGCCATATGTATTTCAATATTCGGAGTCATAATATTAGTAACAGTTAGGTTTATAGTAAAAAAAAAAAAAAAAAACAACCAGGCCCGCCACCAGTTAATAAACACACCATAAACACATATCGATATATCGATACTCGTAGTCACTTGATTGTCGAGCACGCAACATCAAGGCATATACAACCTATGGAACTATGTATACACCAGGCTAGCTAGCTAGGTGGCGCGTAGGCGCTTTCGTACGAGCGAGCAAACCGGTGCGCACGCGCATCCTTGTGCGAGCAGAGCACACGACGCACTTGCAACCTCGAGCGAGCGAATTGGCCGTTAAGCGAACGCTCGGCCGAGCTACATGGTATTATTTTCGTTACGGAATTTCTTGATTCGGTCGCTGCGCTCAAAGCCCGCAATAAAAGCTATGTAATAGCTTGAAAAAATACAATAATTTTTTATTTTATAGCATTTATTCACATTTTTTTTTTTTTTTTAGTGCGGTCCTCAACGGAAGTAAGAATTTCGAAAAAGGAACATAAGAACAGCTCCAAATCCAGCACTTCTTGCTGATACTACAGTATTTAGACTGTAACGATAAATTTGCTCTTTTAAATCATAGTAGGTTAAGGTTTGTTTGTACTTTTATTTTCACTATCTGCAGAATCTTTCAATCGGTGATGGCTTCATAAGCTTTTCTTGGAAGCTGCATTTGTGATGTCTGCATGAAATGCAACTTAGACTTTCATGTCATATCAAAATTATTATCTGATAAATAATAAGCTATTGCATCTATACAGTTGAATTTATGTGCCAGAAGTGTTTCACATTTTTCCTTAAAAAAGATTGTATATAAAATCACACTAGGAAAAAAGTATCAAAATAAGTAAAATTTATCGTTCAATACATTTTATGATGTGTCTTATGTAAGCCCAAAGGAAACAAAAGGTACCTTTTCAAATTTCGTTATAATTTTTGATTCAAAACTCAGAATACACTTTTTGAGGATTTTTGGACAACAATGCTTGACCTTTCCTTCAATTTTAGTGTAGTTTTAGTACTGCTGCTGAAAAATTACTACTGCTTGGGAGTCCCCGTGCACCTGCCTACCTGATCAGTCAGGCAACCGTGCTGTTGCGCCACCTGTACACTTAAGGTGGCTCATCACCTTTTCGCAAGTCGAGCCATTACATCTACATTGAAATTTATGGTAGATATGACTTAGCGGATGTACAGTTGAAATTTCAGGGCATGTTTCCGGCCAAAATCGAAAAAAGTTATATCCAAAGTACGAGATATTAGCATTGGTCTTATGGGGCAGTTTGATTTTTTCACCGAAAGTTATAGCTTTTGTAGGCTAAAAGTCGAGCCACTCTATACAAAAACTGAAAGCAAGTAGTTCAAATAATCCTTTTTTTGATTAGATCGTTAAAGACCAAGAGTACCGATAAAAACGTAAAGATATAAAGTCTTGAAAGCCCTAACCGCAGTATAACCTCAATTTTTATTCTTTGTGCGAGCCCGGGAGATTTAATTGCCATAAATAAGAATTTGGGGTAAGAAATTGTAAAACTATTGTTCAGTCCTATAACTTAAATGGCACGCACGGTTTCAAATGTGCATTATTGCAAGAACTTGGTGTAAAAATATTGAATAACAGTAGTTTCATTAAATGGGTTAGATAAAAAATAATTAAAGGTATTTTAAAAACATTCATTTTATTGTGCATTTGATGACAACATAAAAATAACACCATAAATAAAGCGAATCACAATTAAATAAAATATCCTTTACATGTCATTACAATCAAATATTTGGCATATTTTGTCTAATACTTTTCTATTACTAGTCACACGTGGCTTTTCTCCAACATTCTCGGTGGAAAAAACCTTAGCCCTTTTTCGCCACTTTTTGTAAATACTCAATTTAAAATAGATTTATTTACTAGCGCCTTAGCCATTTTCAGCATCATTCCATTTAAAATATTATTTTTGTGCTCTAATAAGGG
Organism: Copidosoma aretas; assembly: GCA_030522625.1. Lineage (NCBI taxonomy): Eukaryota > Metazoa > Arthropoda > Insecta > Hymenoptera > Encyrtidae > Copidosoma > Copidosoma aretas. The sequence continues at coordinate 19,722 of JAPYYV010003902.1, forward strand.
CACTTTATTCGAAGAAGCAGCTGTTTCTTCATTTTTTTGTTTCAAAATAAAAGAAATACTCTTTTCACATATTTTTTCACAAACATTCAATATTTACTCGCAAAAAATTCCACAAAACACGTAAAAGTATATGCTGTTGGCAGATTCTGGAGCTCAGAGCAAATGCGGGAGTTCGTCTGCTTGGATAGGGATGTACGCACTTTTTTCGGTACCCTGATCAATAGTAAATTTTCTCCATTCCGTAGTTTTTTCGCGTTTTTTCGCTCAATAATCATGGATAAGATGTGACACAAACCACTCTCTGTCTTTTTATTTGTTTATATTCCGTGAGTCTTTAATTTATCTCCTCTTGGTGCCCCTGCGGAATACGGCACCATCGTGATGAGCCACCTTAAAGCCTCGTCTAGAACACTCCCTCCACTTCTGTGTACTCTTAAATTAAACTAATACATTTATAAACCATCAAAGGAAAATATCTTACACTCCAGAATAAATAAACACAAAATTAAGTAATTAAACAAACTCATAAAAGAATTAAAGAAAATAATAAATTGAACATGCAGTTTTACTTTTGAACTTAAAGACAGAGCTCATAAAGAAAGCATAGAGCTTTTTTAAGTTCAGATTGATTCCTTTCTTCCTCTACGCTGCTCTGCTCCTACACCTTCTTGTCTACCTACTGATCATTGTTGGCGTCTGTAAACAGAATTGAACAGAAATCATATATTATAAATTTCACCCCTCCCGTACTTCTCTTTCACTAACTCTTTTCTCTTTATTAATACAGCAGTTTAACTCTTAAACTTTATGTAAGAAGGGGCCTATAGAGGTTTTGTTATAATATCTGCGATGTTTTCATTTCTTGAAACCTAATAGACTCTGACCTTACCTTTAGATACACCATATTTGATAAAGTGTCCATGGTGTTACCGTCGGAGCTATCCTTCACTATAATTATTTTCAATTATTATGTTTCTTCTCATCGTTTTGCATAAATTTATCTACGAATATTCAAACTTCGTGCCGTATTAAAATTTCAAGTTCCGCCACCGATTCAGGTGCGCGTGCCCCATGGTACCAGCTACCAGCTGCCAGATGGCGAGGGCTTGGAATCGAATCTACCACTACCGAGTTAGTGATCTCTAGTGCCTATAAGAACTCGCTCGGCCGTACCGCGGGATCCACTCGCTCGACGATCACCGACGATTAACCCGTCCCCGTGCTCGTCAGCTTGATGACGAGAGCTGCCTACACGCCCCTAACCCCCCTCTTTTTGTCTCAAAATATATATGTATATATTTTCCCCCTACCCCATGCAAGAGTGGAATCGTCTGTCCACTGAACAAAATTAAACGTCTGCTTGGCTTAAGGTTGTGTGGTAAAGGTAGCCTTAGAGTACACATCTCCCACCCCTGAACATTCAAAGAGGTTGCTGTGCAGTTCCTCGAGGTTTTTTTCCAAGATAGGATAGCTACTCCACCACCCCTGACTTCCACGGTGGATCTTACTCAACGTCTCCGGACGTCCCCAATCAACCCCGCTGTTGCCACTCCTCGACGCCCAACAACACTAACTACGCCACCAACTATGCCGACTCCGAAGAGGCGACCAATGATGAGGACTCCAATACCACGCCAGTAAAGCCGGGTAGGGTAGTTCCGGCCCTGACAGGTTTTCGACAGATACTCCTAACTTCCGAGGGACATCCCGAACCGTCATCACACGACTCTCATCCCTCTTTGCACCCCCTTGCCATGTTCAAAGTTAACCCTTAGGGGGCGCTTTTAACAGTTTGGCACTCGACGTGGGGCCATCTTAACAGAACTAGCTGCTGTTGTAGGAAGAAGCCTACGAGACACCAGCACTGCTGACTGATCGTCGCCTGACCCGCAACCAGTTCAAACTCCTTCTAGGTGGGGAAGAACACCTAGTGGCGCTTGACACACAAAAATCACCCATCTCCCAAAAGAAGAGACGCAAGAAGAAGATAAAAAAGACAAGATGCCTGACACTACGACCACGGTTCTCGAGGAAGTACTAGCAACACTCATTCAGAGGGCCCGGATCCAACTGCCAGAACTATTGACCTATGAAGATAACAGCCATAAAGACCCAAAGACCTACCTAGCACAGTGTGAGGCCTACTTAAATGCTTATGAAACGCTGCACACCCAGCAGACCCATACGACTACCAGCGGACTTTAAGGAGAAGCAAAGAAATGGTGGCAACCGTATAAATACCTATCTTTAACCTTCGAGCAGTTCACAAACTTACTTGAAGCAAGATTGGACAACCCAGCTGTTCAAGGAGAACTACTTTCAGAGCTCTATTAAAAACGCCAGTCCGAAAAAAAACCAGTCGTGGCATTCCTCCAAGAGAAATATCTCCTATTCAAAAGGATTAACTCGAAGACCCCAGAGAAGGAGATGGTAACCATTGTCATGGAGCTTATTCGTCCAGCCCTGTGCCAACAGTGACGATCCTACACGTACACTACTTACGCAGACCTAATTACCATGTTAATTCAAGTGGAGAAGGATAAAGAAGATCTACAAAAAACTAGGAGCAAGAAACCCAGCGCAGACACCAAACCGATTTCAGCGGTCACAAACCCAGGAACGACGCCACCAGGGCGTGCTTCTACGTACTACGTCTGTCCCGATTACCATCTTCATCGCGATTGTCCTATCCGGATCTCCCGGTTCTCAAACACTACGGGAAACGAAACAGGAGCGTCGAGAGGACCGGCTACCAACGCTCCGAAGGAAACACGGCAATAAATGCTACCAGTACATCTCACCCCCCGCTACAAAAAATCACCGTCAGTCTTGGTCATCAAGAGGTAGCTGCGCTGTTGGATCAAGCCGCAACAGACAACTTTGTTCATCCTTCGCTACTTTTTGACCAAGACCAAGTTCGAGCCTATGCGCAACAGTGTGACATGGCTTGTAGTAGCACCACTTTGCAGACCATCGGGAGTGTTCACTTCACACTGCAGATTTAGGGAGTGTCGTTCGACTTCGACTTCCTCGTCGCTCCGAACATTCGTCATTCAATGGTGATAGGCTTAACAGCCTTACTCGCAGAGCAGTCAATCTTGAACCTAACTCGGGAGGTACTCTATTTCGGACAAAATCAACGAGTCACCGTCCAGTCCATATCGCGGACCTCAGCAGAGGAGTATCGGTCACTAGATCCAAGCCAAAATCAACACGGACTCTCGGGAAGTCTGCGTTCAGGCCTCTTCGAGCTTCTGCAAGAACACGCCGAAGTCTTCGGGCCCCTAATTAGAAAGCTAAAACAAACTCGTACGATCCAACACGAGTCGAGTAAAGCCTCAGAAACCTTTCCGCTTAGCTCCATACCCTTGCTCGGAGAGGCGTCGAGAGATCGTCAAGGAACAGGTGTAGGAGATGTCAGCGGGTGGTATTATCAAACCCTCGTTTTTACCCTACAGCTCCCCAATCGTCCTATCACTTGAAAAGAATGGCAACATGTGATTCTGCGTCGACTACGGACGGTCAAACTCCATTACCTAGGATACATCACAATGTGTACCTCACATTCATCACGCAGTCAAGGATATCGGGGCCATATGCTTCTCCAAACTCAATCACAAGAGCGGATATTGGCTGATCTCCATGGTACCTGACTCTATACAATACACCGAGTTTTCTACTCATTCAAGTGGCTGCTACCAGTTCCTTATCATGCTATTCGGACTAAAGAGAGCACCAGGCACCTTTCAGCGCTTAATGAGCCAAGAGGTTCTCACTTGGTATCTGAGAGACTTTTGTCTGGTGTATTTGGATGACATAATCACATACTCCAATACACCGGAGGAGAATCTGAGACATCTGGCTCTAGTCCTAGAGAGATTAAAAATCCACGGGCTCACGGTGGCCATTAACAAGTGTGTCTTCGGAGTGTCTGAACTCCCCTACCTCGGACACCAGATTACTGCCGAAGGAAATCACGCGCTCCCAGAACATGTCGAGAAACTGTACAGCGCGGCATCTTCAAAAACTCGCAAGCAGCTGCAATCTTTCCTCGGTACGAGTGGTTGGCTACGTGAGTACGGACCTCGTTACTCGGATCTTACCGGTAAGGAGCGACCGTTTTAGTGGACGCCAGAGGCTCAAGCAGCAATGGATCGACTCAAGGTCGAACTCTCCAAGCCCCTGAGGCTCGCTCGACCACCCAGACTGGCCCTATAAGCTTCAGACAGATGCCAGTGCTGGAGGAATGAGAGCAGTTATTTACCAGTTGAGGCCTGATGGGCAGCGTAGCATCATCAGCCGGCAAGCACAACCTACACCTGCTTTCTGTAGCACTGATGATGCACACCTTTTCGATGATATTTGGGATGTTCAGCTCCAGGATTTAGTCTGTCTCGAGCTTCGTCGAAGAATCTACCAAGTAGCCGAATCTTCAAGTCTCACACCACAAGACATGCAGTTCTTGGCCTGCAACGGCATCGTCGACGAGCTGCTCTGGCAGCGCACATCCAACGAGTCTCCCTGGAAGGTCTACGTACCGCAAATGGCCCTACCCCGAGTACTGTGCGAATTCCATGACTCTTACCACGCGGGTCACATGTGTATATATATATATATATATATATGTATATATTTGTTTACGTGCGACGAGCTGCTGACTGCAACCGTACAGCGAGCTAAGAATCCGAAATTTCTTTCCGTGTGCGCCACGTAAGGAGGTTGAATCGTCGAGATTTATTCACTCGCTGAAAAAAAAAAATGTTGTACTTTGACACACTCTGAGTACACATGAATTTTTTCAATATCTTTTTCCAGACGAATTTTTGAGAAAAAAAATCCTTGAGGTGGCTCATGACCTTTTGGAAAGTCGGGCCATTGCACCCAAATTTAAATCTATTGTAGAATATGACTCAACGGATGTACATTGAAAATTTCAGGGCATGTTGCCGGCAAAAATCGAAAAAAATTATATCCGAAGTTCGCAATTTTAGCATTGGTCTTATGGGTCAGTTTGATTTTTTCACCAAAAGTTATAGCTTTTGTAGGCTAAAAGTCGGGCCACATTCTACAAAAACTTAGAGCAAGAAGTTTAAATAATCCTCTTTCTAATAAAATCGCGAAAGTCCAAGAGTACCGATCAAAACAAAAAGATATGGCGTGTTAAAAGTCCAAACCAAAGGTTAACCTTAGCACATAAACAAGCGGATTCATATATATATATATAGGTATACACATTGAACCTGCTACCCGATGTTTTTAGGTGTGATAGTCTGATGTGACATAAATAGATAGTACAAGGGTGATGAGCCACCTTAAATCGCATGATTCAACATTCTCGCTTGAAAAAACCTATAAGTATACGTATACAGTTCAAGTTGAGTTGCCCACAGGCCTGGTACATATTCGCCGCGCCGTAGAAAAAGAGGGAGATATTATGTACCTCCTCTCCAAACATTCTCGTCGCGTGGTAGAAAGAGAGGGGGATATTGCTTCCTCTCCTACGCCGCGCCGCCCGTGCCGGCGCAGTCTACTCTTCTTCCCCTCAATCTTACGAATTTTCGATCATTCGATCAGCATCACGTGACCTGACTCACCTGACGCGAGTTTATAAGTTTTTCCCCATCCCAAAAAGTGCACAACACCGCTGAAGAAGTTTTCACTTCAAAAAAGGTCTTAATACGGTGAGGATATCTCCGCGCTATCCTTAGTGATAACGGTCGCCAATTTATCCAACACCACGGGCAAGACGCCTGCACTTGTTGGGAAGTTTAGCACTGGAACACTCCGGTATACCATCATCGGGTTAACCCGACAGATCGACGTAACCAGGAGATCAAAAAATAGCTGAGATTACACCTACATGGGCAGCCACACCACCAGTGGAACCTCCATCTGCCTCGGGTACTTTATCAGCTTCGCAATAGCCGAAATGCTGCTAGTGAAGTCTCTCCGGCCAAACTGATGTTGGGCCACGACGCTACAAGGCCAGGATGATGGAGAGCCCAGCAGCTCGCCCAACAACTTCCTTCGGCCGAGCATGCTGACATCGTCCGTCGACAGACTCAATACCTGCAGCGTCGCAACCCTGTTGGTTAATCAGGCCTTACCTATACACCAGATACTCTGGTCCACATACGTAGCCACCCACTCTCAAAGGTCCCAGAAAAATTCTACGCTGGCTTTGCTCAAAAGTGGGAGGGTTCCTTCCCAGTACTGGCTTACGTGTCAGGAGTCGTCTACCTGCTTACTACAGCCTGCACATACAGAGGACGTTGATCGCCCACCATCGCCGGACGCACGCTCCGACCCAGCGGCATCAGCTCAACTCACCCCGCTTGCCAGCGGTCTTCTCCAGAATCTACGCCTCATCGAACCACCATTGTCGAATCAGGAGATTGGATCAGCTATCGCACGAAGGTGCGATTCACTAGGTGAGTCAGTTAGACAATTGGAAGCTAGCTCATACGAGTTGCCACAAGATCCTGAGGAACCACGACGCTACAACTTCCGACCACGTGATTAAAGTAAAGTGAAGCGAAAAAATGATACACCGTGTCTCATAACCAAGTGCTGACCGGAAAGGGCAAAAAAGAGCAAACGAAAATAAGAAAAAAGGTATTTTCAGAATGTGTTTTGGTCAAGTATTTTTTTTTTTAAATACTTTTGAATGTAAGTGATAAAGTACAGCCTTGGCTAGAAACATTGCCTGTACATCCCTGACTATTCTTTATCGTTATCACTGACAGTGATTCCGTTCGGTTATACATAACCATGAGCGGTGCAACGAGCAGTATGAGAATCAAATATTTGATGCACAAGTTAGGCTGCACAAAGTAAACGTAAAGCTGGAGATGAGCAGGCATAACGTCATAATGCATCAACCGACTACATAAGCCTGCACTCAGCAATGTTAAGAGATGTTGCTGTGCGTTCTTAAAGATTTAACGGCGCTATTTGCACTATTTCCCTTTTTATAGAAATTATGATAATTCAAGCCAATCAGTAGGCTCTTTAAGTAACTTGCATTACTAAATCCCAAGCCGTTAAGTTCATAGTAACCCAATACGCTCGATTAGCTTTATTAGTGTTAAAGCCAAGCGAGCAATCCCCAGTGACCTAACAGTCTTGCTTAGTTTAACTTTTGTTAATTAGATAAACAATCTAAATCCCGAGCAGTCCATTCCCAGTAACCCAATACTCTTGCCTGGCTTAACTATTGTTCATTAATTTATTATATTATATGCCATTTAGTCCATCTTATTATTCAAAGTATAATAACTTATTCTAAGGGAGCTAAGTTATCCAATGAGTTTTCTCGCCCAATCATTGAATTAATTAATGTACGAGGAAGCTAGCCCAGTAAGTTGCCAAACTTTTCTTGCTTGAATAGTTATAAATTTATTAATTCAACGATAAAACGGGCGAGATTATTGGGGTACTAAGCTCCCTTTGAATGAGTTATTATTCATTGAATAATATGATAGACTAGTTAGAATATGATTTTTTCTAAATAATTATTGTAAGACCAAGTAAACATATTGAGTTAGTGGGGATTACGTGTTTGGTATTTTGATTTTTCAATCAATTATCAACAATCAAGCAGAGACAGTCTATTGGGTCACTAGGGATTGACTGCTTGGCATATAAATTAGAAAATTAATAAACA
>JAPYYV010003903.1:0-22452 GCA_030522625.1 Copidosoma aretas
TATAAAAAATATATAAAATATGTAAATGACTTTATCAATGTCTATTTCAATTATTGAATGACAAAATAATGAAAAATACGATCATGTTAGTATGTAAAACAAAGACAGTAGTATACGATCCTAAAAGAAATTTTCGAACAAATTGAAACTTTAAAGTTTTTTGAGTTGCAAATTCCATTGTTCTTGAACTATCCAGCGGATCAAGTAAAGTTTTCTGTCAAGCGTGGCTGACCCAATGTCAACGTCTATATTCGCTCGTCATTTACGCATTTCTTGCTCTCCCGCTCTATTAGTATTCCTCTTTTCATCAGTGTTAATTTTAATTTTCAAAACTGTGGCAAATTTGATAGAAACAACAAAAACTTCAAAGACATACTTTAACATAAAGATAGGTTTTTGAGCAAAAAATAATAGCATTATCATGAAAAGCAGGTCAAAATCCATCGATTTGCATTATTTTATTGTGTTTTTTAGATTTTTCCCAATCCGTACGAGAGAGTTGAACACAGTGTGCTCGAGCAAAAAATGCGTCTCACATGCGAGGTGGCCCCATCCCGCTGGACGCTCTTATATACGGAAGTTGGAGGCGGGCAAGTTAGGCATGGATTTTGGAATAAGAAAGAAAAGGAAAAGGGAAAAAAATATTCGGATTTACAAGTATCATGTTCAGTTTGAATGAAAATGTACCAGAATATACATGACAAATGGAGGTGGGAAGGGTTATCCTAGAAATAGGCATAAGAAAATGGGAATGAATTTACTTTTTGCACATAACAAAAATACACAAGAGCAGGTGGCCTTAATAATGACTAATCGAAAAATTAACGGACTTAATCAATAAAAATAATACAAAATAATCAATAAAGCTAAAGTTTTGCATGAAAATGTGAAGGATCGGAACACGATAGGATTTATTAAAAGAACAACGAAGATAATAACCTAGAAAAAATCAAAGATAATTTTATGAAGGAAAGAAAGACTTTTGTCAATCAGAATATATGAAAAAAACATATAGTAATTGACATTTTTATCATCTGTTAAATGTAAAAAAAGGAAAAAAGCAGAGAGAAAAGAAAAGCAAAAATAATAAGATATAGGTTAGTTTAGAAGTTTTTCAGTGATGAACTATAGGATCAGCAAAAAAAAAAAAAAATCTTGACAGCTCACATTGCTATGTAAAGAGGAAAAAAAAAACATATAATATATATTAATAATATCAGTCAGAAATATAAGATTAAAAGATAATGGAGAGATATGCTAGAGGAAGCTAATTAATATGGAAATATAAGATATTTATGTGGGCAAATAAGGCACGACAGTAAAAATTCGAAGTTTAGAAATCTGTTATGCGTTATAAATTTTGACAATATGTAAATGTAATAAGAAATGATAACAAGTTGCCGAATGTATAATCAATTACAAAGTTACTAAATTGAACATAATGTTAGTACTAATGTAAGAGGATAACTATTTTGAATAGTAATGAAACAAACAAAGTAAATGTAAAAGTTTATAAAAATCTATATATGACATAAATAGAAAATAAAATAAACAATTTACATTCATAAACATTAGGAAAAAATTTCAAAATATACAATAATATAAACTTATATCGATAATTAATTCTAAAATGACCAAAGATAACAAACAAAGGCTCTATACTATTTCTGTAACAATAATGATTGTGTAAATATTGTATTCCTATACATATTAATCAAAATTACCCTTAAATACCAATTAAAGTTATTATTAGTATTAAATGATTCACAATTATTTGATAAATCAGTAAAATAATTTCATCTATTGACTATATCTGTTCAAATTTTTAGCAAATTTTTACGAGATCACTTTGGTTATCTATGTTTGTACGCCTATATGTGTATTAAAAAATAAACTTATTTATTTATTTTTCAGACATGAGAATATAAATATTGAAATTTGGGGGTTGTCGCGCGAAGCACGCAGGGGGGCGAAGCCTAACTTGTATATACATATACACACATATCTTACTGTATATATAGTTATAGGGACTAAAATTTTCCACCTCCCCTCACCCCCCTTAGCATCTTTCAAATAACGGGTAAATTCGTTATATTTTTACGTGTTTTGTGTGATCGTCATTTGTCTGAGCCCTTCATCACCCCCCTCACCACCTTTCCGGCCGCCCTTTAGAAAATCGATCGTTTTTTTCGTGATTTTACGTGAAAATCATTTTTCCAATTTTTTGTTGGCTCCCCCTTAGCCCCCTTCCTTATTCCCCTCATTACCCACAACAATTTAAAAATTTTTTGGTATGTGACGACCCACCTCCTCAAAAACTTAGAAATTTTTCAGGATTTGTCGAGAACCCCTCAAAAACTTGAAAATTTTGACCTGATGCTTATTTTAACAGACAAAGATGGCCAAAGTCACCCGAAATACACTATATTCTCGAACTCGGCCGGAAACAGACGAAAAATTCTGATTACAGATGAACCACCTCATAAAAGCACTCTTACGTCGTCGAATGTAGCCGAAAACAACTGGATACAGCCGAAGCCTATCCTTTGCATCCACTTGGAATTTTTATTCTTCTCGCACAACTAACTTAATAAATAGACCGATCCAGAACGATGAAACAAACCGTTGGTGACAAGAGTTATGACAAGATAACGGCAGAAGCGTACGCTCTAGCTCAATACAAAATAAAAAAACGATAGAACTCAAGTACCTACAACCGAATAACCAAATACACTCGCACGCTTGTAAAGTAAAGGTATGTATTATGGGCCAATTAGTCGGCGACGTTCTGATTATCCATGAATTTAAAAAAAAACCAATTACTATTATTGTTTTGGCACCATTTAAAGCGCTAGACTATAGAGAACAAATTTCTACAGCAAAAAAAATAAAAAATAGTTCACAAAAAAATTTAAGAAAATAAAATCCGAGTAATTTTTTGTACATATTATGGGCCTCCTGTTTTTACTTTGTCGAGCTAGCCCATAATGTATGCCAATATTATAAGCCACGCAAAAAATTTTTTTATTTATTCATTTATTTATTTAATACCAGATACATTTGTACAATAGTCTATAAAAATATAGTTTATGTCGTGCCATAAATTAATTATTTGTATACAAAGAAGGATTTGAGTTATTTTAAACTGAGGCAAAATTATTAACATTATTTTGGCTCGGTCTGACATCCTCTAACGTTTGATTCCTTTAATCTATCGTCAATAGCTTTTATCACTTTCTTCGCTTCTTTTATTCCCTTCTTTTTTTTATCCAGCAACTTTTTCCTTTCTGCTTGACGCATCTTCCTTTCATGTGCTTCCAATTTCTTTTGTTTTTTCTGACTTTCTTTTTAAAGACACAAGTCCCAAAACTCGTTTAACGTTGCAGCTGCTACCATTTTGGGCTCTTTAGATTTTTAAAGATTTTCTCTTTTTTTTTTAGGTTAATAATCGGTGGGTAGTGAGAAACAATCGAAGATGCGTTTACGTTTAAAAGTACTTGTAAGTAAATGGAAATATTGCAAGAAAATCGGATACTTTTGGAGTACAAGGAATATAGAAGGAAAAATAACTCTTGGACCAACCTTTATGATTTTCATTTTTGTTTTCAATGGCTTTCCGTTTGAGATTCATAATTTTTTTAACAATGTCATCCTTAGAAGATAATTCCTCCTTATCTTCACTAACAGTTTGGGGTGGAAATGCTCAGCAATAAGGTTTTGCTTATAAAATATTATTATGTAAAAAATAGTTAAGTTCAACTTTTGACCAAAACTTAAAAAATATATGAATTCACTTTTAGAACATTTCAAAGTGGATTCTTCAATAATTTCATTTGAATTATTTGGAGAGCCACTTGATTGATACACATTCACATTTTGTTCTTCAAAAGAATCAACATACTCTATTTTAACATCATTTGATAAGGTAAAAGTGCCACTCGACTCCAAATTATTTACTGTATCATCAACAATCACAGTTATTCGTGCTATCTCTGAATCTTTAATCTTATCCTGAATTGTCTTACTATAACTACTTACGGAAAAAACAATGCTTGATCTTTCTGTCACCGGTGCAAGTGGAATTTCTTGGTCGATGAGAACTACGTTTATGCTCAAAGATTCATTAGTTGAAAAATTGCTTAAAAAAACATCTGAAACTCTTATTCTTGCAAAAAAATTGAACATAATTATATTTTGAAAATTTTTCAAGTTTTTAAAAAGTTAGTTAGTCAAAAAAATAAATTTCTAGCTAAAAATTTTGTCACATAAAAAGTTCATCAAAGTGTATGTTAAAAATAAAACTGTTCCACACAAATTTATAAAAAAAATAAAATAAAAAAAATAAAAAAATTTGGTAAAAAGTATAACTACGATTAAAGCACACTAATTGATTCTTTTGAAAAACAAAAAATATAAATAAAAAAAGTGTAAAAATACAATTAATGTACCTACTGTTGTTCTACTACCCTATGATGTAAAAAAGGTACCAAGAGTTTCCTCTGACTGCGTATAAGCTAATTCGTCATCATCTTTCTCTATGCTCTTCGAATTGACGTTCACATTTCCTTTTAGTCTTATCCAAACTCAAACAAATCTTCGAAAAGCTATTTCTGGTGTTGTTATGGCTTACTTATTCTTTTTTTTACTGAATATATCATAATCCATAGAATTTTTATTTAAAGGCCACAATCCAGTCCACTTGAAGCCACTTCGAACAATTAAAGCTTCATCGCTCACATGCTTAAGAGTCACTTTGATATCATTCGGACAATGTTCTTTTCTTAGACGACTTATATTATTATCTGTTTCTCACTAGTTAATAGTTTTTGACCAGCCCCTTTTGAAAGATGCAAAGAAAGACACATCTAACGGTACAGATATGTAGGTTGAGTGAAGAAACAACTTATTAATTTCATTATTGTGATCTCTACAGAGTCTTATCAGTCAGTGGTATAGAATCATATGATGAATGAACATCCAAGTGAATCATTATAGGGAACTAAAACTTATTTACAATTGCCCAAGGATAAAATACTTTTGTTATGCATTACAAAAAGTCTCAGTTGTCTGCCAACCACTTTTAGAGATTCCCAAGCCCCAATCAAGTGGAAAATTTATCAAGACTTTCTCTAAAATAGCACCTTTATAGTTGTACATTACCATAGGAGGGGTACGAGTGCCCTCAGCGCTGTACATAAATATGGTAGTAAAGTGTAACTTTCTCGTCACCATCAAATTGCTGATACACTTTATTTGATCCCACTGTGGTGATGATTTTTTTTGGACACAACTCTACACTTGTCTTACCACAGTTAAAGACTTTAGAAGGTTTTAAGGTGAGCAAGTTTTTACGTTCCAAAAACGACTGGACTCCTGAAAACCATTCACTCAAATGCTTTTCAGTTCCCTCTGCACGTGCCTCGATTAGATTTTGTGCCATGCTTATTGTGAGTTCTGGGTACCGTTTGAAAAAACCTTCTGTCCATTGTCGTCTAGGTCTTCCATTGGTGAACTAAGTCTTCAAATTTAATAATTCTACATGCAATTGCATAAATTATAAAAGACCTTATTTGTATAGAAGGTTCGCTCTCTCAGCCTACTAACATACGATTATGTCAGTATGTAAAATCAAATACGGTAGTGTACGATCCTTTGAGAAATTCTAGAACAAATTGAAATTTTAAAGTTTTTTAGTTGCAAATTTCATTGTTTGTAAACTATCCAGTGGATCAAGTAAAGTTTATAACTTCTACCTATACATAACGTAAACTATGTTTTGATGAATGTCATGTATTTATCAGTGATCTACAGTTTGTACTATTACTATATAGTAGTCTGTCAAGAGTGGCTGACCCAATGTCAGCGTATTTATAAGCTTGTCATTTACGCAGTTTTTACTCTAAAAATTTGTGGACGTGTGGTCCGAGTGTTGCTCTTTTGATTCGTGTAAATTGTATTTGTTAAAACAATAGAAAATTTCACATAAACGAGGAATGAATCAAAGACATATTCAACACAACGAAAGGTTTTTGAGCAAGAAATAATAGCAACATCATGAGGATCAGGTCAAAATCTATCGATTTTAATTTTTTAATTATTTTTTTAGATTTTCCCCAGTCCTTACGAACGAGTTGAACACGGTGTGCTTGAGCGAAAAATGCGCCGCACGTACGAGGTAGCCCGATCTCGCTGGACACACCAATATACGTAAGCTGGAGGCGGGCAAGGTAGGCATGGATTTGGAAATGAAAAAAGGAAGAAAAAGGGGAAAAATTGATTCAGATTTACAAATATCATGTTCAGTTTGAAGGCAAACATACCAGGATATATATGAGAAATGGAAGCGGGAAGGGTTAGCCTAGAAATAGGCATGAGAAAAAGGGAATAAATTTACTCTTTGCACACAGCAAAGTGGATTAAAGCAGGTAGCCTTATTTATGACTAGTCAGAGAATTATCAGACTTAATCAATTAAAGTAATACAGAAACGGCAAAAAAGTTATGGTATGTGAGAAACTAGAGGATTGGACAACACTAGGATTTATAAAAAGACCAACAAAGGAAAATAGACTTGATAAAATCAAAGATAATTTTACAAAGGAAAGGAAGGGTTTTGCCAATCAGAAAATACAGATAAACTATATGGGAATTGACAACTCTACAATCTGTTAAATGTAAAAAAAAAGAAAAAAGTAGAGAGAGAAAAATAAAACAAAAAGAAAAAGATATGGGCGAGTTTAGAAGTTTGTAAGTAATAGACAGTAGGATCTGCAATGAAAAATAAAAATAGATTAAGGACAAATTGCTATGTGAAGAGTAAAAAAAACGATTGAAATAATAATATCAGTAAGAAATATAGGATTAAAAGATAATGGAGAGATATGCAAACGGGAGATGATTTATGTGAAAAAATAAGATATTTATGTAGATAAATTACGAGCAACAGTGAAGAATGAAAGTTCTACAATATGTTATGCGTTATAAATTATTATAGTTTGTAAATCAAATAGAAATATTAATATGTTGTATGATTAATCAATAACATTAGTTACTATATTGAAAATTATATTCATACTAATATAATAGTATAAGAATTCGTAATAGGTATGAAACAAAAAAAGGAAATTTAGAAGTAAATGAAAATCAATATAAGAATTAAAAAAAATAAAATAATAATTCCACATTTAAAAAATGTTAGGAAAGAATTTCAAAATGATATCTTATTATAAACTGATATGCATAATTGATTCTAAAATGATCGAACATAACACAAAATGGCTTATAACTGTTTCTGTAATAATAATGATCGCGTAAATATTGTATACATACTTTGGAATCAGAGGCTTAGTAAATAGAAGAAAAAGGTGGAGATATGATCCAACAAATCTTGTAGCAGCAAGAAATAACTGTTATTTGAAATACACAATAACAAACAACGTTTACAATAAATGTGAGCTTTTTATAATATAAATTCTAATACCGTATCGGAATCAACACAATTTTCGGTATTTCATTATGATTATTTACAACTTAACTCGTTCAACAACTACAAAATGATACGATCTACGAGCGACTAACTTGTCGACTGTGCGCCGAGTTTCTAATGAATGTTTTGTCAGTCACCGTTGACCGCGTACAGACCAGCAGTGATGTACGTATCTAGGTGACTAGGTTTGATAAGGCGCAATGCTTACATCTCCCCCTCCCATGACAGAGAAGGAGGAGAAGAGTGATAGGAAATCAGTTTGTTAGCATGAAAAAAATTTAATTTACCCTTTTTAAATCCACTATCTATTAGATATATTAAGTTTGATACTTTTTCTTTTATCTTGTACGGGCCTGTTCTAATCGGGTTGATTTGTTTCTGTTTAACTTATTTCCACTTTGTATGTATACTCAATCTTCTACGTTGTACTTAATGTTTACATTATTTTTTTCGTAATAAATTTTATTCTGATTATGGAATTTTTTTAAATTTTGATATGCTATTAATCTATTTTCCAACAATTTATCTTCGTTATTAGAATTGAGTTTAATCGGTAAAATCGATTTTTTTCTACCTGTTAGTAAATAATTTGGCATAAAACCTGTTGAACTGTAA
Organism: Copidosoma aretas; assembly: GCA_030522625.1. Classification (NCBI taxonomy): domain Eukaryota; kingdom Metazoa; phylum Arthropoda; class Insecta; order Hymenoptera; family Encyrtidae; genus Copidosoma; species Copidosoma aretas. Next base: position 8,101 of record JAPYYV010003903.1, read on the forward strand.
ATCGTATTGTTGTATTCATCTACACATTGTTCTACTATGGTTGACCAAGGATGATCTTTGATTTTAAATATTTTACATCTAATCCTATTGATCAGCGTCTGATTGGTTCATTCATTTGGTCCATTAGAGAAAGCGCAATCTACTGCGGTAAAGACTAAGTTTATTTTTATAAATTTTAAATATTGTTTAAATTCTTTTGAATTCATTACTCAGTATTAATCTGTAAATAGTGTTTGTATTTTCTCCTCATTTATCGTTTGTTATACTATTTTTATAAAATCTTTAGCAATCTGCGTTTTGATGTCAGAATAAAAGCGTATCTTGTGAAATGATCAATCAGCAGGTGTAGATACCTTTTTGAACTTTAATTACCTGCAAAACCGCCTATTGTGTCTAGTAAAATTATTTCGAAGGGTTCAGGGGCCGGACCTAGTTGTGATGATGGAGCTTTATGGTTATCTATTCTAGTTTTATTTTCAATACAAGTTTCACAGAAACGACATATTATTTTTATGTATTCATCCATATTTTTCAAATAGAATTTACGAGTAATTGTTAATGATAACAGTTTTGTTCCTCGGTATTCATGTTCTTCGGTATTCATGTTCTTCGGTATTTTCTTTTAATACTGGATTATGTGATAAACAATCTGCCTCTAAATTATTGTTACCTGGGTTATATTTTATATCGAAATCAAATTGACACATGTAGTTTGAAATTTGTCTTAAATCTAGGTCATTATAATTTTTTATATTCAAAATTTTCTAATGGCTTGTCATCTGTAAAGAAAGTCAATTTTTGTCCTATTAAATAATGTTGCCAAGATAGAAGAGCTTCATTAATATCAAGACACTCAATATAAATTGCTCTTTTTGCATTTTGCGACTCCGTTTATTAGCGTCGAAAGTAAAATACTAGTTTTAGCGTTTCATCTTTTTAAAGTTGTTTTAAAATCGCCCCAACTCCCTGCAGAGAGGCATCAGTGTAAATGTAAATGTAGGATGGTTGGATCGAAGTTTGCGAAAATTGGTTCTGAACACAGATATTTTTTTATTTTTTCAAAATTTTCTTGGTGAATTTTCAAGTATTAAAATTCTACGTTTTTCTTGATAAGTTATAAAATGGTTCCAATATTATAGTTGATCTAGAAATAAACTTTACATAATAATTTATTTTTCCTACGAATTGCCTAATGTGTTTCCTTGTTCTGGGTGTTCGAAAATTTTTTGTGGCAATTACATTATCATTTAAGGGTTTTACATGATTATTTCCTATTTCGTGGCCTAAAAATGTTATTTTTCTTCGTATAAATACACATTTCGCTAGATTTAATTTAGATCCCTGTTCGTGTAAAGCCTTTAACGTCGAATCAATGTATTTTATATGGTCACTGTTTGTTTTTGAACAGATTAAAATGTCATCGATATAATTTACTGCACAAGAGTCCAAATTATTTTTCCTTATCCTACTGGATAAAATTTTTTTAAAAACTGCTGGTGCAGATTTTGAACCAAATGGTAAACAACACAATTTCCAGTGCCCATAATGAATTATAAACGCTGCTCTATATTTGTCCTTGTTTCCTAACGGAATCGACTAAAACGCCGAATTTACGTCTAATTTTGTGAAGTATTTACAATTTCTCGTTCGTACCGTTATGTCATCGATTCTTGGAAAATGTTGACTCCCTGGGACTACTATTTTATTTAACTCTTTATAATCGATGCATAATCAAGATTTTTTTCCTTCTTCCTTTTTGTATACGAATTTAACCGGCACGGCACATGGGCTACATGATTCCTCTCTTAACCCCACCTTTAATAACTTTTTAATTTGGCTTTCAATTTCTACTTTATTTTGAATTGAACATTTATATGGTTTTTTTGCTATGTATTTAATCTCTGTCAGTTGAATAGTTGCTTCATAATTCTTTACGGTACCAACATCAAATTTTTATTCTGCGAAGGCTTTTTTGTGTTTGATCATTATTTCTTTCAAACTATTATTGTCAGAAATGATGGTATTTATTATTGTATTATTAACTTTATAATTTTCATTAACTTGTCTTTCATCTTTATTATTTTTTTGCCATATTATTAGATTTTCATTTTGACAAAGTTTGATTTTTTTGATACTGTCTAAGCCTAACAATGCATCTTCTTTATTATAAATGACTCGTTCATTATTATAAAAAATGTAAATTATTTTCGTATGTTAAATATCGTTACTGGTAATGTAAACACACCTTCGGCTTTTGAGATTCCTGAAATCGTCTCTATATTTTTATCCCCACTTATGTTTTTATTCAGATTTCGTTTTTTCCAAAAATTGTAATTAATCAGAGATATATTTGCTCCCTTATCGTAAAGACAAATGGCCATTCCGTCATCCAGCAAAATTTTTCAATGGATAATTGGTGTGACTATTTGTTCTTTGCTTCGTTTGAGCATCCAATTGCAACTTGAACTTCTATGATGTTAGCTACTCTAATTTTGTTATCTTTATTTGATTTCTTATTAGCTATTTCAGTGTGGCACATTTGCTCTGGGTAAAATCTGTTTAGGAAGTCTACACTTTCGCAGTATGAACACGGAGTATGTTTATTTTGGATTTTGTGTTTATCTTCATGCCTTTCACTAGAGCTATTATTATACTTGGTTCTCAACGGTTCTATTTGTCTAAGTGTTGACATGGGATATCCATGTTTGCTAAGCTTTTCTTATCCAACCGATACCAGACTAAATTTGGTAGCGTGATCACTATTAATTTTATTTAAGGATTAATAATTGGATTCGGGTCAACGTCTATTAGCATATTTCTCTTTTTCAAAGCAAAATCCAAGAACGATCCATTTAAATATTTAAATTTATAAGCATATAAAATTTTGGACCAAGATTTTTGACCGAACATGTCTACAAATGAATTATTCCAGAATTCCAAAGCGTAAGATAATAAATTCGTCTTTAAAAAAATTGAAAACCATTCCAACGCTGGGCCTTCTAAAAATAATCTTAAAATTTCTACATATCTGTTTTCTTAAACCTGAAAGCGTTTACACTTCATTACGAACAGTTTTATCCAAGTCTCAGCATTAAAATTCTTTCCATTACATTTTTCTAATACTATATTTTTGGAGATAGAATGAATTGGTTTTTCATGGGACGGAGTTTCAGTGGAATTTTGTGCTGCAGGGAGGGTTTGAATCGCCTCAAAATAACATTCATCAAGAATAACATTACCTTCTTCATCCAGATAAATTTCCATCAGTTGACCTTCCTTCAATATTGTAACCACATTTCTAAATTTATTGCGTGTCTTCATACTCTTTACGATTCCGTTTGTAACTGCGTTTTCGAAAAGCTGTGGATGGTCTCTCTTTGCTTGTTCATCTTAAGGAAATTGAAAAACTTCTGGTTGTCCCACTAATTGGATCGTTTTCTCTTTTACCACAAGAGTTTTGGAATCTGCAGCTTCGGATGAGAAGTGAAATAATGCTTTGACGTCATCCATATTGTGTTGATCTGTAAGCCTCGGAATCAGAGACTTAGTAAATAGAAAGAAAAGGTGGAAAAATAATCCAACAAGTGTTGTAGCAGCAAAAAATAACTGTAATTTTAAATACACAATAACAAACAACGTTTACAATAAATGTGAGCTTTTTATAATATAAATTCTAATACCGTACCTGAATTAACACAATTCTCGGTATTTCATTACGATTATTTACAGCCTAATACGTTCCACAACTACACAGTGAGACGATCAACAAGCGACTGACTCGTCAACTGTGTGCCATGTTTCCAATGAATGTTTTCTCAGTCACCGTTGACTGCGTACAGACCAGTAGTGATGTATGTGTCTAGGTGACTAAGTTTGATAAGGCGTCAAACTTACATATATGTATCAATATTAACCTTAAATACCAATTAGAGTAATTATCAGTATTCAATTAGTAACAATCTTTTGATAAATCATTAAACTCATTTTATATATTCACTATGTTCGTTCGAATTTTTAGCAAATTTTTATGAGATCGCTTTGGTTATCTATGTTCGTACGGATATATGTGTACTATAAAATTAACTTTTTTATTTATTATTCGGTCATGAGAATAAGAATATTGAAAAATGGGGGTCGGCGTGCAGAGCGCACAGGATGTAAAGCCCCACTAGTGTATATACATATATATATATATAAATATATATATATATATATATATATTCATACAAATGTGGACTTATGTGGATAAAGCGATGAAATTGATCGCATATACTACTCTCACATCTCAAGTGCGCGTGGAACGCATTCATTCCTGATGGGAAAAATACTATAAATTCATTTAACGAATATAAGGTTCATCTACTATTGCCATAAGATCATCTCTATGGCCTAAGCACATCCTGTTACCAGGGACATTTATGAGCTCTGTATGAAGACCGTAGATTCCGGCAATATCAAAATGTACATGAACGGGTTATGTTCTCTGACTCAAAAACAGCATGATCTCTATATTTTTATCATTGCATCTTAAATGCTTTAGAATAACGTAACATACAATCTCACATGCATCAGCCAGCATCTATAGTCCTGATAATTTTTTTTTTCATAAGCATTATCCTGTCCATCATCGGACAACTCTATATTTTACGTAGTTCTAAAACAACAATTTATTGAAAACAATATAAAAATACTACATTTATGTTTCATAGAAAAACATTATTTCAATTCTTTCTAAATATGCAAAACAATTGATACTTATATAGTAATTTAAAATATTGCACTTGCCTTAGTTTTAGCTAATCACAAAATAAATACAATGGTTTTAGTCACGTAAGGTTCAATCTTTTGAAATAGGATTCAAAAACAATATAAAACACCACTTTTTTATGATAGAAAGATATTTTTTGGATTTTTTCCAAATATGAAAACAAATGTTACTTATATACTAATTTAAAAGATCGGTCGTGGTGCCCGTTTTAGTATCAGCCAATCACGAAACAAATAAATGGCTACAATCACATAATGTTCAATCTTTTATGATAGGAATCATGAAAACTTTATCATCAAAATAATAAACCCGATATCTTCACTATAATTTTTCCAATCTAGTCAGAATCTGTAAAGGTTATCCTGTGATGTACTTGATGATATGTATTTATATATACACATATATGTATATTTATACTCCTACACACTACCTCAATTATGTTTATTTTTTTACATCTAAAAAGGCTTTTTTTGTAGAAAATTGCGTGATCTTTACAGTTTCATAGCAGAAAATATTTTGCAACAACTTTTAAAAGTGAATACATTAATTTTTACAAAATCCAAACATAGATTTACTTTCACATTAACACTTTTTTATCGTCATTTCTGTTTTTTGTTTTTTCTTAGAATGTTATTCCAAAGAACATTGCAAGATCTCTTACATATTCAACACAAAATATTTTATAACCATGTTGCACAGTGATGAAATACAGTTTTTTTTAAATTTTGATATTTTAAAATTGTTAAGAATCAAAATAAAAAACAAACTCTGGCATCAACATTCCGTTATCAAACATCGATAGACATAAAAAAATATAAATAATACCAGATATGTCGAGATCGATTAAGGAATTGCTGAGATATAGCTGATTGTATGATTATATTTTCAAAGTTTGCCATCGAAAAAAAATGTAAAACTGCAATTTGATTTTTTTAAATTGATAAAATAAAACATGATATAACCGACCTATAATAGCAACAGTTTTTTAGCTGTGATAGGTGTAAAAAAAAAACAATCTCTGTGCAAGAAAAATCTAAAAATTAGTGAAGGGAATCCCAAGATGCATTTTATAACACACATACACACTGACGGACATTTTACCAGAGTACTGTGTTTTGAGCCTAAAGTTCGTCAAACATATTTATAATACGGTATCTCGCATGATATTTTTGGCAGATTACAAAGCGTTCTCTATTACTATTAACAATAGCTAATTGTATAGAAAGGGTCAATTTTAATGCTAAATAACTAAAACAAGTTTGAATCCTGACCAAAATATAATAAAGATTGAATGGACATCAGTGGTAAAAAAGACAACTTTTTTACTTCGTAAAAAACACAGCTATTACACTTAAGCAAGATTACAGGTAAACTTTAAGGTTGTTCTGTTGATATCTTGAAAGTATTACGAAATGAATAAAACTTTTTCTGCCGAGATTAAAACACACAACGCATGATTATATTATCGCTTAAATATAGTATGAGTAATCATGCCACGTTTAAAATAGATTCTGTCGCTGGAAATTAAGTTATACATCTCAAAGTTGACCAAAACCTGCTACGCTCCTGTAAGAGCCCATGTATTAAGAGGCGAGCTTCATAAATAAAAATAATTTAATTTCTAGCGACAGAATCTTTTTCAAACTTGGCATGATTACTCATAATATATTTGAGTTTTAACTAATAAATTTTTGTCAAAAACTTAATTTTTTTCAATGTTAACAACAATTACACTAAAAATTCTATATACACATATGTAGGTATCCACAGACCCACCTGAATGGTATTTTTACTGTTGGTGAAGGTAGTAAAATAAAAATGTAGCGAAAAATTATTCATTCTAATATCGGCCGTCTGCATTTGTAATATGAAAGGTGTTTAGGATTGGAGTTAGGAAATCTTTAGAATTGACACAAGTATTCTGCGATTCCAATTACCATGCAGCCAAATTAAGTCTTATATGCTACCTCTGAGCCTATAGTAAAGTGCCGCATTATAATTATACATACATCACCTATAAAGCAAGCAGCGTGCAGTACCACGAGATTATCAAATTAAACGGGCGTTGTGCCCTCTTTCTTGTATTAGCTTTACCCCTATTACCTATCCGTTTCTGATTATCTAAACAATTTCCTTTAATTTTGAATATTGATGCTCTATCAAAACCTGTTATTCAGAGTTTCAAGATTAATAATAAACCTTAAATAGTTTATACTATTATTAGCGTTTTATTCGCCTAAGAATCATCCTGCTTCACTTTAATCCTAAACATTTGATGCCAGAACAGGGACAGAGATTGGATAATAACATCAAGTAAAGTGCCACATGGTGATAAGTTAAAGGGTAGCGTAGTTTCATGGGGCTTTGTCCGCCATCTTAAAGGCTGGATCAGTCCCTATTTGAAATTAACATGTTTAGGATTGGAGCTAAGCAGGATGCTTCTTAGGCGAATTAAATTTTAAGGAGATTATGAACAATGTAAGGTTTATTATTAATATTATAACTCCAAATTACAGGTATAGTAATGCACAAATAACTAAACTCAAATGCTATTGCTCGGATTATAAGAAACGGATTGTTAATAGAAATTAGGCTAATGCAAGAAATACGTGATAGTGGTACGGATGCGAGCGTGTGTGCTCCTGCAAAGGCAAGTGTGCCTTGATCCACGACTACCGGCGATCTTAGCTAACCGTTATACATACTTGACTTACTTAGCAAGCCGCTGCTAGCTTTATAGGTTTTGTATATAAATATAATGCAGCGCTTTACTAGAGGCATATAGTAAATCTGGTGATGATTCGGTGAATAAGAACAGTAATGCATTCAATGATAACAGAAATTAGCTATTAACGTAAGCATTTCTTTATCTGCAGCAAGATATAAAAAATTCAGAAAACGCATGTAGCTACTGCACATAGCAGCAGAATATCTATACTATAAGAAAATACTCGAAACTAAATCATCCTTCTCACAAACCATAGTGAGATTCATGTGGTTGGAGTGTGATTTGACTTTATTGTGCTATCAGAACCCACTATTAGATAGTAATACATGACGGGACTACTTCTTATCCAAATATCCAAATATCAGGTATAACAAGATTTTCTTGGCAGCAGATAACAAAACTAAAATAGTATTACTAAAGTTTTTTCATAGCAGAATCTATATATTTCACCGACAATTCATATCAGGGATAATGCTTTAAGTCATCTAAGGTAATATATTGACAAGCAAGCTGCACCATCGAATAGCATCAGCAGACGCAGCAAGACCGCAACTATACTCAACAGAAAATCTTACTCAGCTCGCTCGCCCCACTTCACCACCGGATGCAAAAGCAAGCTCACACTCTTCTGCACTGCTCCTTCAGAGCCAACTTTACTTTGCTGTAGAGTTAATACCAACTGTCTCTTATTTGGGCTAAGCCCATGTAATAGTCTTACTGGTAATATCAAGAATTATATTTAATCAAGTACATGCGTATCTGTTTACTTCTGCTATTGCCTCCAGTTGCTCCTCCTTCAAGGCTAGTCTAACTGGTTATGAGCATCAGCAATATATCTAGGAGATTACTTGGACTGAGGAAGAGACAAAGGCTACTGTTGGTAAGTACCCAGTGCCAAACTAGTAAAAAGTGCAACTTTGTTAAATGTGATATAGGACGTCAGGACTACAAATGACTGCACATTCTGGAAACTAAATTTCAGACGTCAATGCTCTTTTTTTCTCGAGCATGGAAGTTACACGTGTCGTGTCCAAGTATAAGTAATAGATCTTTAGAGCGTCTCTTTAAGTGATTAAATCTTCACTAATTTCCCTATCTGTGCAAGACATGAACGTTCAGAGAAGCGCATGGGTCTTAGCCATGTGTGCTACTTTAAGATTATGATACGAAAAGTTTCAGCTTTTTTTCAAAAAAAAGCCACATGCCGGTAAATGACATGAAAACTTGCATGTTCACATACGCACGTGTTGATATCCAAGTGTCACCGCCATTTTTACAACAATAGAGAGCCGACACACACGCACATAGTTATATGGGTGTGCACATCAAGTTCAGAGGAACAGCAAAGTGCATATCGCACATAAAGGATTTTTTTTCCATTTTCATTGCCTCCTTCTACTTTAATTACAGATTTATTTACTTTTACAATAGTTAAAAATATATTTAGCGGAGTGCATGATACAGGTATTTTTATTGCAGAAAAAAAAGAATATAAAATAACAATAAATAAATCAAATCTAGTGGCAGCTGATTGAGGTTAGGCACGTCAGAAAATATTTTTTTTTTTTGGGAGCTGATGCATTTACGATTCTACAGCCAGGCAAGCCCGTGTCAGCACCTTTTTATGTTGGACCGCCTTGTGTGAGTCAATACATTTAATGCTTTTACACAAATCTTTTTCTTTTTAAAGAAATCAAAAGACTAAGACACATACGCGATATAAGATGAAGGATTCATTTTCAAAGTGCTGTTTTAAGGTAGTAAATAGTATCCTTTAGAACAGTGGCTATTTAAGCAAACTGTGATAATTTTGCATTTAAACACGTATGTGTGTATAAAGTCGTAGCGGTGCAGTACACTGTGTACTTCTATCCTCTTACTTTAAGAGAGGCTGTTAGTGCTGCACGCCGTACGGTAACACATATTGGGAGGGAGCACGAGTAAGAGGCTGAAATCAGCAGAATGCTGACAGCTGGGAGTTTAGCAAGTCTGGATAGTCTGAGCTGTTCAGTCATTGAGTGAACTCAAAAGAAAATGCATGCATGCGCATTCACCAGTTTGTTTGGTACAATTAGATGTTCTGTAATGATTTACAAAATTAGAGCTTGCCACTATGACAGCATATGCAAAGCGAATAAGGGCTCAGGCTGTAGACACAGCGGAGCCCCAGAATAAGATGATTAAACAGAATTCAATATGAATCAAAGTTTGTACATAAGTATTACTTTAAGGTTGTATATTTTAAAGATAGTACAATATGACCAACTTTTTTAGAGAGGTCTACCTGAGATTCATGTCAAGCAAGCAAGTACTCTTAAATGAGTTCGAAATTCAAACAAATATCAGAATAATTGGTTCACGAAATTAGAGGGTTTGAACAGCAACAACCGTTGCCATAAATACCAATGAATAATGAGAGTAAAATCCTTGTATACAAAATTTCTTGAGCATCTTGGAATAACTTTCTTAATTAATTGTCGCTAATGTCAGTGTAATAAAGTAAAGTATCTTTAATGATAACAAAAACATCACAATATCACTACTTATAAAAGCAATAAAAGACAAATAAAATTAAACACCATCATAGATAATCATAGAATGATGTTCCATAAATAGAAAATTTTAAGTGCAATATGTATTATCAATTTAAGCATGATTCAGAAGACCAAACAATTTTAGATATATATATCTAAATTGTAAAAAAGCCTTTCTGACCAAAAAGCAAATTTAGAGCATCAAGCAAGTATGAGAACTTATCGTTGATGGCACTAATAGTACTACTGGACAGGTTAATGCAGCAATTTCAGACAGATACAGTAAAGTTGCCAAGAAGATACAACTTCAGGCGTCAAAAATACTTTAGCAGATCTTCAGAAGCATCTGTCTTAGATTGGAAGGGAAAATAGGCATGAGCTTGGTCAGTTAAAAGGGCAGTCAGAAAAAGGATAAAGAAAATTAGAAAAGAACGTGAATGTAACGTAATTCGAAATTGCAAGCAATTAAGATACATTTCACGGTTATTGATTGATTTGATTTAAAATATTGTTAGAAAAATCTTTGTGGTATACCTTTAAAAATATAATAAAAATAATAGAAATGAACATAATAAAAATACTCAGATGAAACAATACGTTCAAAATTTATTTTTGGCACAATTTAAAATTATATTTATTAAAAGAGTTTATACAGAAATTTGAGACGGATTTACTAAGCTTGAATCAAACTTAAACCTTCAAGTTGATAGCAAGAAGAGATATAAACCCAATAGATTAAATTGGATGGTAATTCAAAAATAATGTGCATTTAATCATCATAATACAATTATATCTGAGACAAGTAGGCTATGTCCATAATCGGTACTGTTTCAAAAGAGACATAGGAAGCGTTTATTTATTCAATTGGAGAAAATTACCATCGTTTATAATGAATTTCATAAAATTCCAATGTTGTACATTAGATAAAGTGAGAAAACTTGAAAGTAGTGGAACATCCACAGAAATCAGAGTTAGTTCACAGTGAAATTTGGTAAAATTGTGTCCAGGATAAGATGTATTTACTATATTTATTTATTAATCAAAACTTACTAATCAAAACTTTAGAGAGTTTTACTTAAGCTATCTAACAAAAAAAAAGGACACTAAAGTTTGACTCCACTCAAATAAAAGTTTGAGTTGCTAGCTACTAAATCAGACACAGATATATGTATTTTATTGTACTTTTAATTAGAAGCATAACAAAGAATATATGCACCTTCCCACAATTCAGCGGTATCAATATGAAAATGAAGTTTTTATAAGAAGTTACTTGTAAAAAGAATAAGATCGTTGATTTTCATAGTTGAACAGTGAATTTTCATTTGCTTTATCGATATTTTCAGAGAGAGAGAGATGAAGAGAGTTATTGAAGCCATACCTGTGGGTTTCACCTAAACAAACTGTCTTCTCTGACATACTAAAACTTAAATATTTGGGATATTCATGAAGCATAAATTTAATAAAGCAGTAGCAAAATTGTAAAGTTTTCGGAAAGTAAATTTAACTGTGCAAGTTTAACTTAAAATAGAACTGAGAAAAATAGTTAGCAACTGAAACGAATATTGTTCTCCCGTAAAAAAAAATCCTAAAGTGAATTTCATGATTAACATGGTCAACCTCAAAGGAGGCAAACCAAAGAGAACAAAATCAGATTGGATGATTAAAGGAGTTAAACTTTAAATAAAAATAATAATTTAATATACTTTAAATTAAAATTGTATTTGGATAGAGATTTATTTGTAAAAATGTACTATTTATCAGAAATCCAAGAGACAAGAGCACATAGTATTAACATAGAGAAACGCATGCACCCATCTATAGTTTTAGTGTAATATTAATTGCACTTATTTTCATTAATAAACGTAACTCAGACGGCTGTCAAATGTATAAAAAATCAACATACTTATTGGATACTCTCAGAAATATCGAACAAAAATTATCCACAGGATCTTAATCAGAGTTGAAAAGAGGGAAGATGTAATAAATCATAATATCAGTTTGCGGTCTCTGCTGTCTTAAAACAAGTTAAAAGAAGTGCATAATCGTTTCACAAAATAAATCCTACAACTTGACTTAAGAAATAGTCTTACTAAAACACCCACTTTACCGTTAGTAAAAATAATTAGTTATGTATAATAATTTGGTAAATACTGCCAGCAGAAGTAAGTTGAACTTTCATCACAATCATTTGTGTAAAGAATCTTAAACAACCAAGATAACAATTAGGTACTTTAATTATCAGAGAAAGAAACTAGAAAACCTTCACACTCTTGAAATCAAACTTTAAAAAAAAGATTTCAGAAAGTAAACAAAGAATTTTTTTCATTTTTAAATTCAAATCTAAGAAAACCCATACGGTGACAAGGCTAGGAAAAAAAAAAATGAAAATTATAAGTTTCAGAGATAAATTTAGCAGAAGTAGCGAAAAAAGCGTAAATTTCAAATAAAGATGCTTTCAGTGGTCCCTGTTTTATAATATACAGGCTATCAGACAGCTGAACCTTTTCCAGTCAATTATCTGTCAAAACATTAGCTTTGAGCTTCAGAAGACGACAGAAAAGATATTAGAAGCATATAAAAGATTTGAGATGAACAAATACATTAACTGAATCTTATTTGTTGAAAGAGCACCATAATCTTAGAGACACAATTTAAAGTATTGGCGAAATTTACTACCGTCAGAGCATGTTGTTTGAAATAATAATGGATACAACTAAATTTCTTTAGACATCTCAAATACGGACAACTGTAAACAAATAGACCTTACTGCATACTTATTAAGGAAAATAGTATCAGTCTCCAGATGTTCTGATCAGAAAAAACTCAGATCTCAGAAGTAACTCTTAACGACACAAAAGAAGGGAGTATCAGGGATAAAGCTGCAATTTATCCGCGTCACCATATCGACAAAAAAGCTGCGCCATCTAAAAGTATCAGCAGATGCAGCAAGGCAGCAACTATACTCAACAGGTAAGCTTACTCAGCTCGCTCGCCCCACTTCACCACCAGATGTAAGATCAAGCTCACACTCTTCTACACTGCTCCTTCAGAGCCAACTTTACTTTGCTGTAGAGTTCATACCAACTGTCTCTTATTTGGGCTAAGCCTAAGTAATAGTCTTACTGGTAATATAAAGAATTATATTAAATCAAGTACATGCATATCTGTTTACTTCTCCGATTGCCTCCAGTTGCTCCTCCTTCCTGGCTAGTCCAACTAGTTATGAGCATCAACAACATGTCTAGGAGATTACTTGATCGGTCGAGGAGACAAAGGCTGCTGTTGGTAAGTACCCAGTGCCAAACTAGTGAAAAGTGCAACTTTGTCAAAAGTGATATAAAATGTCAGGACTACAAATGACTACACATTCTGGAAACTAAATTTCAGACGTCAATGCTCTTTTTCTCTCGAGCCTGGAAGTTACATGTGTCGTGTCCGAGTATGAGTAATAGATCTTTAGAGCGTCTTTTTAAGTGATTAAATCTTCACTAACTTCCCTATCTGTGCAAAGCATGAACATTCAGAGAAGCGCATGGGTCTCAGCTATGTGTGCTATTTAGAGATTATGATACAAAAAGTTTCAGCTTTTCTTCCAAAAAAAAGCCACATGGAGGTAAAGGACATAAAAACTTGCATGTACACATACGCACGTCTTGATATCCAAGTGTCACTGCCATTTTCACAACAAGAGACAGTCGACACTTACGCACATAGGGACATGGGTGTGCACATCAAGTTCAGAGGAACAGCAAAGTGCATATCGCACATAAAGGATATTTTTTTCCATTTTCATTGCCTCCCAGGTAAGAAATTTTTTTTCTACTTTTATTACAGATTTTTTTTTCTTCGCAATAGTTAAAAATATATTAAGCGGAGTGCATGATACAGGTATTTTTATTGTGGAAAAAAAAGAATATAAGATAACAATAAATAAATCAAATTAAGTGGCAGCTGATTGAGGTTTGGCACATCAGAAAATATTTTTTTTTTTGGGAACTGATGCATTAACGATGCTACAGCTAGGCAAACCCGTGTCAGCACCTTTTTATGTTGGACCGCCTTGTGAGAGTCAATACATTTAATGCTTTCACTCAAATTTTTATCTTTTTAAAGAAATCAAAAGACTGAGACACATAAGCGACATAAGATGAAGGATTCATTTTTAGAGTGCTGTTTTAAGGTAGTAAATAGTATCCTTTAGAATATCGGCTCTTTAAGCAAAATGTGATAATTTTGCATTTAAACACGTATGTGTGTATAAAGTCGTAGCGGTGCAGTACACTGTGTACTTCTATCCTCTTACTTTAAGAGAGGCTGTTAGT
>JAPYYV010003904.1:0-17493 GCA_030522625.1 Copidosoma aretas
ACTTCGAGGATCCCCCACACTCCTTTCCAAGGAATAAGGTAAATATCTTTCATTTTATTCGTTATTACGAGAAATTAAAAATAATAAATCCAAAAAACCACCTCACTACCCCCCCACAAAAACTTAGAAATTTTGTATTAAATGAATGATAAATTTTTGTATTTGTGTAGGCAATCTCATAATAAATATAGTAATCCAAAGGAATATTTTATATTTATTACGTGTATATATGTGTTAATTTACTAGATGATATGATAAAATAAAATTGATGATTGATTTGTTAAAAGATTAGTTAACTTTATTACTATCATCATTTTGAAACATTTTGTCTTTGAATTCAAAGAGTAAAAATTTGAATTAAAATAGTAAAATTGAAACAATAAAATAATGGCATACTTTTTTATTTGTCGTGTCGAGTGTACCAACACAGAAAAGAGCGGAAGTGATGGTGAGAGTTCTTAGATTAGACTTTATTTTGTTGCAGACATCTTATTGCCAAGATTTTGTCCAAGTTGTTGAAATACTTACCATAAAAAATCTGCAAGGAGTTTGTTTTCAAGAACCGTTCTCTTGATAATTTGATAATTTTGGTAAGTAAATGTAGTGATATTTATCCGTATCTTTATAGGCAACATTCATTAAATAATAAATTTGATGATAATAAAATTGAATTTATTAAAATAATTACTTTATAAAAGTCGATTTTTTGATTCAGGTGGCTCAATTTATTAATTTAAAAAAAATTTAAATAAAAAATATACTTACGACTTCTAGTTTTCCTCATTAACTGTTAACACCGTAAATGGGGGGTTGGTGCGCGGAGCACCCAGGGGGCGAAACCCCACTAATATATATATATACATACATACGTTTGCTAATACCATAACGTTAAAAATTGGTAAGTACGTATACGCACAATGATTATTTGTCTTTAAGTAGTAAACCAAAAATTACAATCCATAATCATTAAAAACCAATAAAATAAATATTATTATGATTACTATGATTATTAGATTCAGCTATTATTCTAGATTGTGATACTTGATTATTAGTGTGGATTACGCTTGGACTATTCTGCTTATTCTATCGCAGGCCCAGCCTTTACGCGTGGCAGCTTATGCTTCGACGCGCGCTCGAATATATATTAGGCGTGGAAGTAGTTTTGAAGTACGCGTGCGTGTTTCTGTGTGATTTTTTAAAAATAACAAGTGCACAAACAAGCAGCTAGAGACCTAAACCACGCTATGCTACAAATTGTGTTTGGTTATGAGTTATAATTATTCAACTCTCACTACCATTGGTGACTAGAAGTTTTTGGACTTAGGTCTCTCGCTCCCTGACGTGCCACAAAACCAGCAGTACTATAGCTACTGCCAGTTCACTTATTAAGATAGAGATAAAAAGGATGAAAGTTTTTGAAATCTATTATGCCTCGCTTTTATATCTTCTCATTTGGATATGTTCCTCATGATATAGTGGGACTCTAATTAGATAAATCTCGCACTCTGCACAAACTTCAATATATATCTATATTTTTATTCAATACACTCTACTGACACTCTGCTTAATACTTTATTGCCTAATATTCAATGCACTCTACTGACACTATGCACAAACTTTAACATGCATATATTTATATTTAGTATTACAAAAATTAACTTTTGATTTTGTACTTTAAGGATATAAGTCTTGAAAAAATTAAAACCACACTTGATGAGCGGTGGCAAGCTACTGATTAAAACGCCGCGGAAAAAAATGCACCTAAGACGAAGTTTTTGTCAAACTTTCTTAGTCTTACATACTTTGGGACTGGCACTTGCTAACATCATGTGTTCAAGCTTAGCAGCTCGCTCTGGATGTCATTTGACACTCTCAAGAGCCACGAAGTATACAGTTAGCTTTTATTAGGGAACGACTTTCGCTGAAAAGGTGTATTTTTAAAAGACTCAAAATTGTATCATTGGGACGAAAACAAATTCATTTATAAATGTATAAATAAAAGTTGCCACCAAACACTCTTTACTAGTTGTAATGAAAGATACGATCATATAAGTTTTATCACCGTCTTTAGTAATGCTTAAAATCTTTTTTAATTCGATCTATTTGACATATTTTTTTATTAATCTTGTGAATTGAACATGTATCATTTTTTTATGTAAGCTTTAAATACGAATGAGATAAAAAAATTATAAACGATCTCTATATAATTATTATTTGAAGTTTAATTTATCAATCATCGCTTAAGGAATAAGTAAATTATCATCAGTTGACACCCCTATTGTATTAGGTTGCAAAAAAGTGATGGCATATGAGTTGGGCCCTTTTAAACCACAAGCAAAAAAATTATTCTAAACAGTGAAAATTAACAATAAAACTTCCACGGTAATGAAATATATTGATCATTTCTCAATTTGAAGTGTAAATGCAAGAATAAAAGGAACACCCCCGCGTGCTATCATAATAATCATTTAAAGTTGAGAAATTATCGATATAATCGATTTACGTGAAAGTTTATTTGTTGATTTTCACTGTTTAAAAACATTTGTTTAATTGTGGTCTAAAAGGGCGCAACTTATAAGCCTCCACTTATTGGCCACGTAGTATACTGGTGGTGTTAACTGTTTATACTTCATTTGGTCCTTTAGTAATCGTTAATAAATAAAACTTTAAATAATTTTAAATACATTTATCGTCATAGAGAAAATAGTAATTGTTAGATCTGTTTCGAATCTATCTTTTTGTAGTCACAAATAAGTTTCTATTAACAGACAAGCCGTCAACTATTTTAAACATAGCGTTACGCACAAACACTGCAAATATTACAACTTTTTACGTATTTATTTGCTCAGTTATGAAATAAACGCTGAATTATGTCCGAAATAAGAGTTTACGAAATCTGTAGGTATCCGATTTTTGCAAGATACCCAATAACACATTTGTACAAAATTTATTTCAGAAATTCTTTAAGAAATCTTAAACAAATGTGTTTGTTGGGTACTCGTAACATAATAAGAACAATTATTCTCATCACAAACTTGAAAAAACAATTAATTTTTTTTTAATACACTAAGAAAATCTTTTCTGTTGGTGTATTACATATTGTTAATAATTATTATATGATACATACAAACATAACTCTTGGATAGGCAAGTATAAAATCACATATACAATAAATCCAATGGTATTACCTTTTACATTTATTTCTTATGGTACAGCATGAAGCCTCTATACGTCATGGAAAATGCAATATTTAAAATAACTCTTATTTCCATAAATATCAAATTTAGATAAATTTCTTTCAAATTCATACCATGTAAATTCAAGTAGTCATTTTAAAATTTTTAATGAGACGAAAAAAACATCTTGCTGGAAAGGCATACTACCACTTGCGCCCGCGCCACCGAGGCTTTGGTGATTCCCTTCCTCCCATCATGTCAAATTCTAAAAGCTATCTTTTTAGCCTAAGCGTACGATTCACACATAGAAACGTCATTCTAATATAGGCGAATCTATTCCTTTGTTCGAGGATATTCACTTTGGTATTTTTTTTGCGGTGCCTGGTGAGGGCACACGTTCAAAGAATGGAGTTTTACTATTAGAACGATCGAGAGGGAAATGGCTGGAGTTTTTTTCTAGGAAGAGCACGATGAGACTATTAAAGCGGACAAGGCACATGAGTTCATTATACAGGAGAGTTGGAGACCATGCAGATCTGGCGTACGAATTTCCTTTACTGGGCCAAATCCCAACAACGTATATTTGTGCCACCGCGCACTTGGAGGTTATGTCTGATAACCGCGGATCTCGATATGCGCCTCCAGATTCAGGATTTATCCTTCTCGTAGAATAATCTTATGCAGGCTCTGCCCCGAAGACCCAGTACATGCGCTGCCACGCTTGTGATGTATATCTGGTCCGCAGATGTAGTTCTGCCCCGCAGACCTAGTGCATGCGCCGCCTCGCTCAGGATTCATCTTCCTAGCAGTGCTTACATGGGTTGTGACCCACAGTCATATAATTCTTGGAACTGCATAGCTGACATCAGAATTTGTATGCTTTTTGCTGAATATACCGGTACATGCGCCACCAGGCTCAAAAAGTACCTGCAATATCTTTGTGTTTTTCTGCTCCGCAGCCTCGGCATATGAAAATATTAAGGATATAAAAGAATCCATCAGAATAGAAAGGAGAGCTACACCTGGATAAAGAACTAACAAATCGGCCCTGGGGGGGGGGTCAAAGCTGGTATGCCAGGAAAAGGAAGTCTCGAAGGCTGTCAGTTGTAGTATAGGAAATGAAAACATTGGCAAAGAATAACCCAGCTTAATCAGGAATCATGAATCACATATAACGTAGTTCTAATTTTCTGAATCATGTTTTTATTTTAGATTTTACAGAAATTAATGAAACTGCTTACACGATATTTGCAGCTAAGATTAAAATAATCATGGTGACTGGGTAAAAATGAAATAGCTTCAGAGAGCTTCTGTCAGGTGAGACTTGATAGGAAAGACGTTGGGGGAACAGTGCTTGCTTTACATCCAAATCACGCAGTTTTCATAAACGAGCAGAAATAAGAAAAAATTGTATTATATTCCCAAATTATTATATTTTAATCGTGGTGAATAAAGGTTTCAATTAATATTTACATAAGGTTCATGATAGCCTGATAGTTTTCTCTACAATTAAAATAGACGGATAACAATCATAGAATAGTATTGCTCTTTGTGTAAAATGTAAATCGATAGATGAAAATAATTAAGGCAAGGCTCCGTTAGCTCTATACATCTACACAAAGTAAATATCCTTAAACGAGGAATAAAGTCAAATTTATGATTAAACGAACATTAGTGAAGTTCAATCGTAATTATACGAATAAACTTGTTCGAGGATATTACGTTCCACGCTCGAATTCAATACTTTAATTCCGACCCTTAGAATTCAGTCTTTAAACTAAATGAAGCGGCAGCCGTGGAAGAGTGGCTGGTGGAAAGGCTCCCACCAGCAACCAGCGTTCAAAATTTTTAAATATCTCTGAACTGTGGCGTCATCTGGGGGATGAAGTGGAGCACGCTGGAAATATCCTTTATTAAGTTTATCCGTATAATTACGATCATACTTCACTAAAGTTCGTTTTGTTATAAAATATACAACGAGTCCAATGGAATTTACCTATCACATTCATTTTTCAACGTACAGCGCGAGGCCTTCATACATCATAGAAATTACTATATTTAAAAAAGCTCTTATTTAAATAAACATCGAATTTCGATGACTTTTTTTTTAATTTATACTAAGTAAATTCAGGTAGTCAAATAAAAATAGATAATGATACGCTTGGGCTGACAAGACAGCGTTTAAAATTTGACTTGACGAGACAAAGGCAAATCACAAAGGCCTCGGTGGCGCAAGTGGCAGCGTTCTTTTGTGGCAAGAAGGGCTTCCCCGGTTCGACTCCGGAGTCAAGGTGATTTTTTCGTCTCATCAATAATTTTGGTTTGATGACTTGAATTTACTTGGTATGAATTTTGAAGAAACTCATCGAAATTTGATTTTCGTTGATATACGAGCTATTTGAAACATTGCAATTTCCATCAAATATAGAGGTCTTGCGCTGTACGTTGAAAAAAAAATTTCATATGTCAATGCCATCAGACTCGATGTATGTATGTTCTTCCAACTTTTTTAATTTTCATAATATAAAGTATTTAAGTCGGAATAGCTCTAACCGTATCTGGACTACCGTTGAATTTGAGGTCACGATGCCACTTATCATTATTTAATATTTTTTAGTCATTGATGTGTTTTTATTAATGTATACCGTGATTTCACAAACTTTAAATGATTTTCCTCATAGTTACAAGATATTTATCATTTCTCAAAAGGGTCAGATCTATTTCACTAATAATCCTTTGCGTCACAGAAGTAAAAGCCTTAAAGTTATAGAAATAAATGATTTATCATGAGTTTACAATGTGAATAAAAAGCAGCAATAAAACAGTGTAAAAAGAACCTATACTTAGTTTTAATATTCGTTGACATTTTGTTAATATTACTGACTGCGATACATTTTTGATATTTTTCTATGTATTTTACCAGTTAATACATAATCTATTATAATCTTTTTTTTTATAATAAAATTTATATTGTTTAAAATAAATTGAATTTTTCTATTATAGAAGCATCATCACCATTTTTAACTAATTTACCAACTTATGTTCATCGTATTTATCATACATTTTTTTATAATCTTTTTAAATTTTTTTTTTTTCAGTTTTTATCGATGTATAGTTATTTAAGTTTTTTTTTAGTTTCAATTATCTTTCAATGTTTATAGGATTTTGTTATTTGAATCGTTTTCTTGTATGTTTTTAAGAGTCCAGCAGTTTACTTTTACTTTTTTTAGAATTAAAAAATCATCATTATTAAAAATGTCGTTATGTCACCATGTCAACAGTAAGTAATAACATCAATTATGCATTATTTGGCTGATTTTAGAAACATAATTTCAATTATAAAATAAGGCTGTAACATAGATGTTATAAATGTGCACGAAATTTTGAATTTGGGTTTAAATTTCATGGTCCCTATTTCTTCCTAAAAAATAGTTGTGACTTAGCTATTTTAAATAAAATAACGATCATTATTTTCAACAATAATATCTTCAAAATCATTCTGGTAATCGACAACTTTTTTAATGCCTTCTCATGAAATTTGTATACATTTGCATTATAATAGACAAACAAATCAATACGTTGCAGTTAAATCTATACAAATTAATTGACTACTAGTCTAGTATATACTTTCCTGACGTTACTCAAGCTCAACACCTTGAATATTTCTTTCAAACATTGAAGGTCACCTTTTCTAATATTTAGCGGTTTTTTGACCATTCTCGTACAATTCAGAAAAATGGATTTAACAACGAATTTACATCCAGCAAAAGAAAATTGTTTTCCTTTCATGTATATATTAATAACCAAAATTTTCCAGTAGGGTTCTACAACGTAAAACAACTTGGTGGGCCCATGTTCAAAGAGCTTTCTATGATTTTCAAGATTCAAAAAAAGTTAATATGGCCATTCAAAAATCAGTTCAATTAGCACGGTAATAGTTGACGCACCCAGCAGGTTCCACGCAATGTGCAACTATGCAGAGTACCAATGTACAATGGCTCGCATTTAACAGAAAATATGCTCGCTCCCTGGTAACTAAACGTAAACTTAAGAATACGCAGGTGCAACAGTGTTGAGGTACAATAATTCCAGCTCGGCACTCTGCAGCCAATCCAGACTGTGCGGAGTGCACTATTGTAGAAAACACTGCTGAATAAAGACCGTGTAAGATCAACTTCGAGATGTCAAGAGTCAAGCTCGAGTCAGTTAAGAGAGATAGTTCCTAGTTGTAAAAGTCCCCATTTTTTTGCGGTTGTTTTAATTGATTAGCTGATGCTTATCAATTATGTATTCGATTCTCTTTTAATGTATATTGTCATAGTAAAATTGAAGAATAATTGCATTTTTAGCTATGAATGAATGTCAAAAAAAGAGAATATCTGTATCGGTGTTCGTAACATTTTTGTTTTTCACGTAGAAAAATTTCGTACATGTTTGAGTGTACTAATCCAAGCAAAACGGTTTCATAGTTCTATCTTGATCTTCCACGTTCAAGGATGGTAAATACCACACTGATAAAGAATATTATGCACAAATTAGCAAAGTGACAATGCTATAAAGCAATATATATGGATTCAAATAATTTGTAGGAACCTGAGCAAGATTAAAAAAGTTCTAAAAAAATTACAAAAAATGTAATTAGGTATTGATTTGTATATGTTTCTTAAGATATTCAAGCATAGTCAGGCATATCAATAATTTTTTTGTCACAATACAAATCTATGTTGCAATATTTCATGTAGAATCGGGCATGATATTTTCAAATAGACAAAACTTCACGTGAAATAGTATATTTCTGAGAAGAAATTGAAACGTCACTTCTGCACGAACGTGATATGACTTTCTAGAGGCGAGACCGAGAGGGCGTCACAGTCACGTTCGTGAGGGTGTTTCGTTCTTCCTTTATGTAAGAAATACTGTTTATTTACATTCTTTGGGTAGAAGTTTGTAGTTCTGCTGTTCCACTAAGGTGTGTGTAAGAGTTATTCTTTTACTAGCCTAACCTAACCGTGGAACTGCAAACTTCTGTCCAAAGAATAGAGAACAATTTTTTTTGTGTACGGTTTCACGTAAAACCCTACGTGGACAAAATTTTACGTTGAATTTAATGTGAAAAAATTTTTTGAGGGAAAATTCCTCGGGGAGCTTTAGGGCCTAATCGTGCATCAGGCACTATATAGTTTCTAGGCAGTCCAAGTCAACGGTATTATTGTATGTGCACTTGTGTCAGCCGTCAGCTACATATGTAACATGTATTTCCTTACTAGTGGTAAACAATAAACGTATAGATACAAGAGCGATTATATATATATACGTATACATGGAAGATAAAAAATGTTGAAAAAGTTATCGCTTGCTGTTCATTGATGCATGCATGCAATAATTATTTGGTACGACTTTTATATCGATATGACCTTCAAAATTAGAAACAACTGCTTATCTCAAGCGAAGTGTCGAGGAAGTCAAAAAGAACAGTTTGCCGAATGAGCTTAATAGGAAAAACACATAGTTTCGCAAAAAAAGAGAGGTGTCGGCATTTGAGGTTTACTTTACTTTATAAATTTTAAGTAGGCAATTTCTGAAAAAATCATAGCAAATTTGGCGAGACACTACAAACATACAGAACTCATTGTCTTTGAGTATCGTGTCAACATAAATGTAAAAAAAAAAGTCACATCTTAAACAGGCAGCTTTACAGATCGAAACTAATATTTTTTTCGGTTTTCTTTTTTTAATTAAAAGAAACCGTCAATGCTCACAAATCGAGAGGTGTTAATCGATCTGATAACGTGAACTTGGTTTTTGCTATTTTTGCTATATAATCATAAAATAAAAGTAAACAATTCGGTAAAAAATAGAGTCTACTTAAAATATTATTCGAGAGGTACAGAACTTATTTTATAATAGTTTTACGACAACATAACTTTAAAATTAGGAACAACGCCATGTCAACGCCCTTTCTGATGTTTTGCAATATGTATCATACAAACATTATTTTCCATGCTACTGTAACAATTGACAAATTAAAAATTAAAAAGTTACTGGAATATTTTTTAATACCTTCTGTGACACTGTGAATTATTAACGATTTCTTTGATGTAAATGATACATAAAAAAATGACTAGTGGAACATTTTTTTGTTTCTCATCCCTTGGGAGGAAGTTTATACTTTCACCTTTAGGTGAGGCTAGAAGAAGTATTTCATACACACCTTAGTGAACCAGTGGATCGACAAACTTTCACCTAAAGGATTGAAAAAAAGAGTACTTATTACATGGAGGGGGAACGGAATGCCCTCACGTTCATGACTATAACGCCTTCTCGGCCTCGTCTCAAAGTGTCATATCACATACATGTGGAAGTTTCGTTTCTCCTCCGTGTAAGAAAATCTACTATTTAGCATAATACACTATGGAAATGCTTTGCTTTTATTGTATATTCAGCTGAGCGCGTGTTCGTGTTAAAAACATTGCACAGTGGGAAAAAAGAACTTTTTTTGGACATAAATATGCCTAAATCACAAGTTCTAATATATCTAGATGAATTTCCTTGTATTGATTCCGAGAAAACTAGGCTTCGTCTGGTCGCTGTAACTCTCTTGGATGTTTTTTTATAAATCTTAAGAAAAATTTAAGAAACACTTACAGAAAGCACTTAAAATTATAAAAAAAATTTATTGTACACAGTGATTAAGAATACGTCAAAAAATGATTGTTTAAGATCGTAATGATGGACTCTATGAATGATGTATTGCGCCAGACGAGAGCAACGGGCTAGGAGATAAAATAGATGTTAAGACTAGTGATAAAGTACATGGCACAATAAAATTGTCACAATACAACACTTATAAAGAACAACACCTCGGAATATATTGAAAGTAAATAGCTCAAGTTACAAAATAAGTTTAGTAGAAGTCTTGATACAAACAAAATGGATGGTTTTATATCTCGAAGGATAAAAAAATATGATCCTCAAATAATAAAAGTTACAAGAAGATAAAAACTTAAATGGCTTAATCAGCACGATATACAGCATCAGCCTGCACAGTGGCCCTAACGTATAGGCTTGTGTAAGCCAACTTGACAGACTGACTACGGTGTGCAGCAGCAGCTACAGCAACCACGTACATAGCACAGTTGCGTAGAATAATCTGATTGATGATTTTATACAGCAATGATCTGGGCCCTGTACGGATAACCAATACTTCATCTGACCATGAAAAAACAATCTATTTATTTTTTTTTTTTTACTTAGTAATAACTTAATTGTATTTATGCTTACCAACGATCGTGTGTGTCAATATATGTATGCCATCGCAAAGTATCTCTCACTTAACCAAACAACCTAACCTTAAAAAATCTTATTATATTCATATTATTAGCATAACGTTCTAAAAATGCCATTACATCAAGCTTCAAAACTCAAAAGCAACCCTCTGAAAAACTTTTCCTTACTTTTTTGTAAAATCTTAATTTTCAAACTCACTAATCCAATACTTAACCTCAAACAGCTTCATTAAAAAAATAAATTTTTTTTATCTACAGCCTTGATAAATCATGCGTTCAAGCTCAGAATTGTACCATCAGATGCATGGTGACCGTTGTATTACTTGAATTTTTATCGCAGAAGCATTTAATGTATCAACTGTGTAAAATAACCTAGAAGCACGAATAAATTAATAATTGTAAGGCATATACTATATCTCTGCACATTAATTTGTAAATTAAAATTTTGCGCAAGATAAACTTATCCAAGCACAAAAACGTGGCATTTAAAAAACAATACAAAGAATGCCATGCTAAAGAACTACTGCGTCGTATACTGCTGTGAGAACCATGATATTTTACGGTCCATCTTTTTGTGATAAGTCATGCCAAATAATAATTTATTAAATTACCTTGTCAAATAGGGTATTAAAAGTATTTTATTCTAGTGAAATTTATTTAATAATATCTTGTTTATTGTCCCATTAGTAATAAAAATAATATTTCTGCAATATGTATTTTAAAGACCTGGTAATATAAATCAATGAATAACGAAATAGTTTACATCATTATTGAGGTTATGTTTTCGTGAAGCCTGTAAGTTACAAATTTCGGATTTCAATCTTTGATCCACCCTACCACGAGTTGGAATTTGACACTTATTAATTTAAAAAATTTTAATCCTATTTTATGCAAAATTATAAGACAAAATTTATTCTTTAGATTTTCCTATTGCTTCCGTAGTTTTTAAATGTAAAATTGATTATTAATGCATTAAGATACACCATACTTACTTTTATCTTAAAATATAAGAATTACATGAAAAAATCCCAGGAAACTTTTTTTTTATGTTATGTAAAATCAAATTCTGCAATAAAAAATGGGGGGTTTGCTTCGACAAGTACTCTGTGATACAACATTATTGGAATTCATATAGATTTTTTTAGACAAACACCACTGCTATCAATAACAGTCAAGAATGAAAAATTTTTTCTTCGAACGCAAACCTTTTAATTTTGTAGATACATTAATACGTAAAAAAAAATACTATATCAATAACAGTTTTTGTGTAGAAAACAACAAGAATATGAGAAAAAGTTCAAAGGCTAGGTTTCCCCCTTTTTCCTATTTTAAAGATTACAATTAATTTTTGGAGATGTATAAAAAATTTGTTCTAAATCTTTTTTGATAAAATCTAAACTAAAATATACACTTTGAGAATATTTCTGTCGCGTAATATAAAAAAGTTAATGCAGGGGCTAGGGGGCACTGAAGATTGGACAAAATAGCTTTTTCGTCATATCTTGTTCCGTAAACAGAAAAAAAGTTGAATAAAAATAATTTGAGTTTACTTTTAGGCCACTGAATACAGTCCTGGTATCAAATTTTTAAATTAAAAATATCGGATACAATATTGCCGATGATATTTTTTAAATTACTGAATTTCACAAATTTAACAATTTTTTTTAATCAACATGAAATTTATAGTTAAAAGTATGTTCTATAGAATTTTTCTAAATAGTGCCATTTTAGAGAAGAAAATTAGTAAAGTTTTACCTAAAGATCCAAAATTGCGAACAACGATCCAAACATTCATGACTTTCACAATTTAAAAAACGGCGTAAGGGATGTATTGAGCCCCGGTCGATACGAAGTTTCTTTCGTGTTAACGATGAAGAACGAATTACAAAGCAACTGACAAGCCACATGGTAAATAAAAATACACGTATGTATATAAATAAGGTGTGCGTCGACGTGCTAACGACCACTGTTATAGTCAGTGCAATGGTGCTTGGTGCGAGTTGAGACAACTCTGTTGACAAATTGAGATATATTATACGCCAAGTATATGGATCATGTATGGTGCCGGAAAAATATTGTATGGATCCCTTACGGTGCGTTCAAGGTTCATTTATAATATGTTACCACATACCTTTTCTGGCAGTGTACATTTACCGGAAGGATTATGGACCTTACACTAGCCGTAAAGTGCTTATATATGTCCCGGAAACATGAAAATCTATATGTTACTATTTATTGTAAAAACTTTTAAAACCAAAGAAAAACTGAAAATTTTTTTTAAAATAACTATTTTCACTAAAACGTTCACCATTTGCATTCAAGGCCTCTATGTGATCAAGAAAATTTGTAGATCTCATGGAAATATAACCTTTATTTACTGCTCACTTTGATCTACAATATAATCCGGATGGTCAAGAAGACAAAAAACTTTTTAAAATCTTGAAAAAAGTGGTTTTTCACCCATAAAGTAACAAGTCGATAGTTTACAATAAGGTCGAAAATACAAAATTACTAGATCTGTAAAAATACAAATTTCTATTTTGTTTATTTATCTTTCCGTAGCCAGCCAAATTCTTTAAAAATTAAATAAAACCTTAAAATGTATGCAAAACAAAACTTTTTTTCTGAAACTTTAATAGCTTATATTTTAGGCCTATGTGGACTCAAGGAAGGTGATAGATCTCATTAAGATAAAATCTTTTGTATGACGTATTATTATTTATCTAAATATCCAAATGTGAATAGTAAATCTGTTAATAATTTTGAATCAATAATTTTTTATTCATGTGTTATGATTATACATTTGGCTCTGATAAACAAAGTAATTGTCATGCTTTACATGCAAAAGTATCTTTTTGCATAAATTTAGCCACTTGTTTACTTTCTTCAAGGATATTATTCATGTTTCACAGTTTTCTAGTTCTGTTACGTTCTTACTGTTTTTCATCGCCTTTTCTCTTTCGCAAACACAATCTGAATTTTCTTATAATTTGAACGTTTACCAATTTGCTCATTTATGCTTACTATAAAGTACATGTATTGTCAAATGAGAAACAAAATTATTTGACCTAAAAATTAGTATACTTTGGGGGCAGCCTATGCGGTATAAATACATCCCCAAGTCTCTTAATCTTACGATTACGGGCCACGTACAGATAGTTTACGGCCATCCACGTAAATGGACCGTAAAGCTATCTGGTAATACGAGGAATTTGGTTCGTCAAAATTTTTTTCCGGGAGCCTTCAATGGGTCATATACTACTTCAAGACTTACGAAATCTTATTCTAATCGGTTACCAGCAGCAATCCTACATGCCACAGCAAATAATATGCTAATAAAAGGCTATAGAATACAGTTTAGTAAGTCAAACTTTACATGTACTTACAGCCACCCCTCGAAGTGTTATGCTGCAGACGGTGCGTGGTTCATACACAGCTGCAACTATATCGAAAACTGTCGGATAGAAGTCTTGTTACACTTTTTTCGGTCTATACTCTATCCGTTTAGAGCCCGTAATGTACGATTAGGAACTGTGTTTCAAAAATGCATTCGTAATCCACCTAAAATTTTGAGTAAATACTGTATTTTGCATAAAATTCGTAGCTAGTGATGTTTACGTACAATTTAAGGGTTTATCTCCCAAACCTAAGCACGCCTAAAGAAGTTATCACTTCAAAAAAAAATTTTACTAACACGGTTGTAGGGTTGATTTAGACAACGTAAACGATGACGACGACGATGATGATGATATAACATAGCCCTTGATCTACCGGTGCACGGAGATGCCCGCCGGTTAGTTGATTTTTCCTGACTATTGAACGCAAGACGTGTTAACCTCGTTGAAATAATTTCTGTTACTGAAGTCATTTTAAACTTTCAGACTGTTAACAAATCCTGTTTGATAACTGCTTTTAGTCCGCTTTCCATGTACGATAAAATTCGATGGGCTAATCCACCAAGCCAAACACCCTCCCCTGTACAACGTTAATGCACTTATTTGGCGTCAAAGTTGCAAAGACTGGCTTTATTACCCCTTTTACCCTGGCTAGGATCCTCTGTCTCTAAAGACATTTCACAAATGTACGGTTTTTATCATATCCATCAATTTCTGCCGAATATAACTGACCCCCAAGTGACGCTGCAGTTCCTGGTGTGCTGCCCCATGGCAGCCATTGCTAGCTCGATGCCGCTTAAAGAATGTGTGCCTTACTAGACCGATCAATCAAGCAAGCAAAATAGGCATGTCATCGAATAAATTCCAACCAAGATGTCTAAGCGGAATCATTTTCGTTACAGTATTTATAAATAACGAACTAAAATTTTACCAGCTAGTTTTCTCCTTTTTTTTATGAGCCGCTTAAGAGCCGGAAAACAGGTTTTTTGTTTTCATAGAAATTCCCTCAGATTTTATGAAGAAAAGGCCCATACAAAAGTTGTATGCATTTTAAATATCTACAAAATTAGACCCAGTGCATTCAAATTTATTTTGTAGTTTCTTTACATATTGCAAAAAACCGCTCAAAATAGCTGTTAGTTATTTAATTTTCTAAACAAACAAATCGTATTGTAGACGTCCGAAAATAATATGGACTATAGATTGTGACGTAGAGTACGCGTGAAATTTTTTTTTACTTTTCTTGGTCGTATATATAATGGAAAAATTGATTATTTATTAAAAAATCACTTTTTCACAACCTGATTTCTACAACTTTGGCAAGTTGTAGAGTGCTCTACCATGGCTTATCTCCGTCCATTAGAGTTGTACTTTTAATCTGCCTTTATAGCTCATCAATTTTTTCAACGGGGACCTCGCAAAATTAGTGGCAAATATGTGCTTACCTACAAAATTAAATCACTAAACAAATATCAACGAATTCGTTTTAAAACAGTTGTCACTTTAAAGGCACAATTTTTCTCTAAATTAAAAAAAAATAATAATTAGAGGATTCTACGATCAATAGAAGTCGAGAAAATTTTTTGCATAAAATTTTTTGCATAAAATTTTCTGACGCCACATTTTACAACCTACGCGGCTAAAATTTTCAGAGAATATAGTTTAATAGTTAGATTTTTAGTAAAACAATACTCCATATTATTATAGTGATATATGCTGTGGTAAAAGCAATGTTTCTAACAACGATAATTTTGTCAGTAAGGCAGAGTTAACTGGCATCAAATGTAACGAGAAATGAGCACGGACAACTCAAATCATGCCAGCCGGAAAAAATATCGATTCCTTGGGTTCCCGCGGTCACACCTAAAGCTATAGCCAATCAATTTTGGGTAGCTTGACGAAAGAAATAAGCAGGATGCATGATCATATGATGCTGTGATTCGAATTTTCGCACCGGTCACCTTACAGTAGAAACGTATAGCTCGTAACAGGGAAGAATTCTCTACGCATAGTCTATACACAGCGCTTTTCATCTTATGTAGCATTCTTTCATTCTTTGACCTGCATAGCTGTCTTCCTAATTTATTCTAATAAATGTGTTTGTTGAGTGGTTATTGAGTAGTAATGCTGACCTTGCACATATTTTTGTTTTTCTTGTAAGTATACTTTTTTCATTTACAGTTTGCGAATTGTGTGTTTCATTCTAATTGTTACTAGTAAATGTCACAACGCGTATGAATAGTTATGCTGTTTATGAGAAGCACATGTTGTTTGACTAATAATCAATATTTTGGGAGCGACGTAACGGCTTTAGGCAATTTATAGAATGAATGTCGATCGTACATCACTTTTGTTCATGTCAATTATGCATGATTTCAAAATTAATTATTAGGATACTTCTAACATCGGGGAAAAACAAGAAAGTCCTACATAAAGATTTACAGATATATGTTACATTCATTCTTGCATTTACCGGTGCCAATGCAACATCTATTTTTTATAACCAAGGAAAAAATAAGTTTGTAAAACTAGTAAAAACGGACAGCAAACTGCACTTGCCCATATATTATTTTTATAATGACCAAGCATGCCCCGGAAAAGTAAGTGAATGTGGTGCAAAATTGTGGCTCTGTACGGCTGCAAAACTGAAACGCGTCTAAATGATCTAAGGTATGAGCCATTAAAAAATGTTAAAAGTCAAAAAATTTAAAGCTAGAAAAATTACCGCCAACATAATCAGCAGCACAAGAGCACTCTCACATACCTTACTATGAGGTTTAATTTTAGATGGAAAATAAAATCAATTCTACGGATTGGGGCTGTATAAAGTCACAGTATGGCTTGCAACCAAAGAAATCAACCACTGCACTCGTATCTGGTGACCTACTGCAACAAATTTTCTGCAGTTGTCAAAAAGGATGGAAGTCGAAGCAGTGTAGTTGCAAGAAGCGAAGACTATGTTCTGGATTATGTTGCACGTGTAAGGGAAAAATTGCACTAATATCGAGCAACTTGCCACCTTTTTCAAGCAAAGATAAACTTAAATACGAATAGTCACTAGATTTAGATGCTGTAAAATTTATGGCAGAGGAAGAACATGTTTATGACAGCTAGAATGACGATATCCAAGAAGATGACACAGAAGTGTCTGAAAGTAAAGATATCAAAGAAATGCCTGTAACTAGACGACACAAAATATACTTATGATATGTATGATACATTTAGTCATAAATTTTTGTACTCTATCACATTAAAAATTATAATATTGTTTTTTTACTCTTCCGAATTAAATTTTTATTCATAAATAATACAATGACTTATTTATCTATACACCGTTTGGTGGAATATGGAGCGGACTGTATGATAAGAGAAAAGGAGAGCGGCGCCGGATGAGCACAATGCTCGTGGTGATTCCCGGTTTGAATAAGCTCCTCAGATCCCGAGGAAAATAAAGAACATACCAATGAAAAGACTCTGACATTGACTTGCCTAAAACTTTATTGACAGAAATATAGCGGTTGCGAGGGAGCGACAATTTCTCTCGGCTGCGTGAGTCTGCTCGCGAGCGCCGACGTGTGGCTCGAGAGCATGCGGTAGCTAGACTGACTTTATATGCGGGCTACCTCGCAGGGCAGC